>LR994590.1:15043252-15304669 GCA_905187575.2 Celastrina argiolus | reverse complement strand
TCTGGAATCATATTGTGTCAACCCTTAACTTATGTAACTAACACTTATTATTATAAATTAAAATATCATGTAGGTTTATCTATTGTATATATATATATATATATATATATATATATATATATATATATATATATTATATTATATTGTATACATATATTATATATTTATTGTGTTTATGTATTATTTTATTTTATTTACTTTTATTTTATTAAATATACTTTTGCGCAACTCCCATTCTCTAGCATTGTTTTCTCTAACACCATAAGGTTGTCTGGAAGAAATTGCTATCTAGTAATAAGGCCGCCTTTGTGTGCATGTCTGATTTTTGTAATGTATATTTTTTTTGTTTTTTTTTTTTGTAACTTGTTGTGTGCACAATAAAGTATATTTGTATTGTATTGTATTGTATTGTAAGTACTTTGAAAAACATCGTCAAGTAACAGTCTCCATCAGAAACAATATAATATGACTATACACTTAAATTGATACCTAACTTAAAGTCGAATATAGATTTATAAATTAAAGCAATTCTAGCACTTGTTTCTTATATTTGGGTAGCTTTGTAAGGAATATGTCAACATCGTTCAATTTTTTATTGTAATGTGAGCAAGAGCGCCTGAGAAACGTATTTTTTGCGTAATTAGTGTGGCAGAATGGAATATGGAAGGTGTCCTTGGAACGTGAGGAGGTAGAACGGGGAACCTTAAGATTTAGCATTTGCAATAAGTCGGGGCAGTTGATTTCATTCCTAACTATTTTGTATAGAAAAGTAGCGTCCAGGTAGTCACGTCTGGAATACAGAGAGAGCATACGATACCGTTTAGTGCTTTCGGTGTACTCTGTGTATCTGTGTCCAGAATGATAGTCTAGGTATTTTATGAACTTCTTCTGTACCTTTTCTAACCTCTGAACGTGAACAGCATATTTGGGACTCCAGACTACACTACCAAATTCGAGGATGCTACGCACGTAAGAAGTGTATAGCGTCTTCAAAGTGTCACCCCTACGGAAAGGCTTACTGAGGCGCATAATAAGGCCTAGAGTTTTAAGAGCTTTCGTCACAATCTTATCTATATGTAGATTAAAATTAAGCTTAGAATCCAAATAGACGCCGAGGTCTCGCACCTCCGTAACTCTCTTAATTGAATTTCCCAAAACTTGGTAACTATGAGACACCGGATTATGCTTCCTTGTGAAAGTTATATAGCAACATTTATCGGTGTTTAGATATAGTTGGTTATTTGCACAGTATAATTCAAATAACTTTAAATCTTCCTGTAAATGTTCGCAATCATCCAAGGAATCGATTATTTTGTAAATTTTAGTATCGTCTGCGTATAGTAAATGTTGGGAATTTCTGAAACAAGTCCTTAAATCGTATAGGTACAAATTGAACAGGAACGGACCGAGATGCGAACCCTGGGGAATGCCAGACGTTATGCTAACAAAGTCGGAAATACAACCCAGTAATGCAACTGCCTGGCTGCGATTACCGATATAGGAACATATCCATCTCCATAGATCGCCGTGTATACCGATTCTGGCAAGCTTCTTTAAGAGGATAGAATGGTTTATTTTATCAAATGCCTTCGAGAAATCTGTATACACGGCATCTACCTGATGGCCGGCATCCAAAGCATTAAGCAGGAAGTCGGTGTATTGCACAAGATTCGTGTTAACACTGCGCCCGCGAATGAATCCATGTTGTTCGGGAGGTATGACATGAAGCGTTTCTAATGTAAGTGACTCAGTTACAATTTTTTCTAAAACTTTACCAAAAATATTTAATTTAGATATGGGTCTGTATTGAGTAATATCGTGCCTGTCGCCCCCTTTTGGTATGGGTGTGATAATCGCTTGTTTCCAGATCTTCGGAAAGCAACCTTCGGCGATAGATTTTTTATAAATTATTGTTAACGGAATAGAAAGTTCTTTACTTAATTTTTTAATCAAAATTGGGTGGACCCTATCACAACCAGCGCCTTTATTGGCATCTAACTGTTGAAATTGGGTTAGTACAATTTTTTGTGTAATTTCTACTGAAGTTATATTGACTAGGGAAGAGGAGTCGACGACTGCGTCCATGTTATTAAATTTTATTCTATAGATTTCCGAAAAGTAACGCCTGATTCCATTAACTACTTAACAGAGTTCCTTAACGCTCGTAAACCTGTAGGACGGATAAGCGACATCACGACAAGAATTCGGGCATAAGTCCTACTTTTTACATGCCCACCACAGGTATGGAAAATCATTCTTTTCGGACTGTCAGATGATCAGCCGGTATTGTCCAGCATGGATCCGAGTTAAAAAATTTTTTTTTCATACCTTCGGAATTAAGAGCAAAGCTCCAAACCACAGGAGCGTCCAAATCCTAGGTATGTGAATATTATGAAAATAAGGAAAACACCTTATCTTTTACTAATATAGGCAATGTCGTAGTAGTGATACACATTTAGTATTACACTAAACGAGTAAACACCTCGGCCAACTCAATTTCCTTATGCACATTATGGCGGGAAATAATTAATGGTATTAGCAAATGGCCGACACCACAAAATGGCGCACGTCAGATGCACGATGTCCACCAAGTTTCATATTTAATAAGTTTCAGAATATTGAGTTCACTGTAAATTTTAATTTGACAGTATTATGTAAGTATTTTCTTTGATTCTTCTTTTCATACCTACCTAAAGGATAATATAAAAAACTTTTTTTATTCTTTCAGGATTATTATATCTGGGTAGTAACGAAACGCAAAATTTTGAAGCGTTCTTTCAAAACTCCTCTAATAGTACCTCTGTCTTAGCACTCGCAGAACAAAAGCATGTGATTTGAGAGCCCCTTAATTTAAGAAGTGTTGAGGTATTCAGCCGTTAGCGCAATAAATAAATTTTATTATTTCTAAAATGATTAGTTACATCAAAATCCAAAGTAAAGTGAAAGCTACAAGGTTAGATTACAAAATAAGAAATGAACAAAGACAAACAGGTTTATTTTCTACTCACAAAAAATAAATATTAATTAAAAAGTAACCGAGAATATGAAATAAAAAAAAAGGTAAAACTAAATTAGAAAAAAAAGACTTATCTACAAAAAATAAATCATTACAATTCCTACAAATATTATACTAAGATCTAACCTATAAATATATAAAAGTTCCCAGGTTGTCCCCCTCGAGGCAGAATACATAGCAAACTTTTAACATTGCCTAGTTATGATATGGAGTAATCATTGCATAAGTATTATAGGTAAGTAATCACAGCAAGTCAATACGCTATGACAGTATTCATTCCCTCGATAAATATACGTTTTGCGATAAAATGAAAACTCGATACGCTTTAATATTCGTCTGTATATTGATATCGCTTCACGAAGCTATTGATGCATTGTAAATACGATAAGCCGACATTTACTGCAATGTAGTTATTATTGAAAGGTTATGCTGATAGCTATTTTACTAGAATTAACTGGAATACTTGAAAGGCCTACATTAGAGTGTCTTATATCAGACTGTTTCAATTAAGTAGTGAACTATTAAATGTATAACATGTACAATACAATGTATATGTCGCAGTCCTCTGGCAGTAATCTGCTATTTGATTGAATGACTAGCGCGTTAATTGAATTTTATTTTTACCAACAAATTCAATGAATCCGAAACTAGGACAGCCATTTAATAGTTTATTTTTAAACTTCAAAATTTCCGAATGTGTACTATTATAACGCGCATTAAAGTAAATTAATCAAAAAATATATCAATACATTGCTATATGTATGAACTGTTTGACGCCATTACATGACCGCGCTAGTCATTTAATCAAATATCCAGATTCTACCAGATGACTGCGACATAATTGTACAATTTAGGAGTCCTAAGAAGTGACCGCACTCACTTCAGGCATGGTTTAAACCTCAAGTTCGTATAAACACTTGAGTAAGTGCGAGTGACTTAAGGTACTATTTGTATGGCGAGAAAAGGGCAACGCGCCCGGAGCGTGTTGAAATCGTACAAAAAACAGTCCTCAAATCCAACTGCCTCACTCAAAATATTTAAGTAATTTTCACATTTGCGTCATCATAAAACAATAATCTTCTGGTAAATAATCCTATCAAAAACATATCCTCTAAAAATGTAAAGTCTCGCTACTTAGTTCTTTTGCCGTAAAAGTTGTGAGATCCATGTGATGCCAAGCCGGGGTAAGTCGGTGGGTCTAACAACTTCATATCAATATTATTAAAATCTTTCATTCATCTTTGAATTGGCAATCGCATTATAAACAATGTACATTTTCAAGTGATACATATTAAATCAGATTATATTAGTCCTTAAAGTAATCGAATTATAATTGTATTGGCACAATCCAGCTTTTTATACGATTGTCATTCTATATCTTTACTTTATGCATCCAGCAAATGATCATACTTACTTGTCCTACTGTTTCTGCATGGTCAACAGTAGACTCGAATGTCAAATGTACAGGTTTTGTCGTAGTTTTGACACAATTCTCTTTCGATATTTTACGAATACGTAGCTGTAAATTGTTACTGCTATTGTCGTGAAAGTCGACAATAAGCCTTAAACACCTTAGATTCTTTAGTCTTAGCAGAGTTAAGAAATGGAAAAACTAGATGACAAAATAAAATTACAACAAAACCTTCTGTCTCATTATGAACAACAAGAGGTAACAAGGTCGAAAGTAAATTACACAGCCAACGCGCCCAAGGCGTTAGTTAGGAACATTTTGTTGTAAAGGATTCGGATATGTGTTAAAATGTGCTATTTAAAAATAAAGTCCTCGTGCAAATCTCTAAATTCATTCATAATTCCATAACTTTAGTACTTTGTTCTTGCTTATCGTACAGAGTACGAATAGCTTATAACTTGTGTAATTTCTAAATTACGCAAGTTGTAAGCTAAAAGAAAAAACGGCCGTTTTTCTATACAGAAATAGGGGTATACGCGATCCGGATAATGCCTCCCTGGATAATGCCTCTAAAGTAACATTTTTCCTGAATATCTATGAATACTATTTATAGTAGGTATTTATTACGTGTCGCGGAAATTTTGTTGTCCCTGTGGCTTCGTCAACGGCGATGGAGTCGGAGTACCGCCGAGTTGTAGTGGGTAGGGCTGCGTCCATCTACCATCTTTCGGACGCAGCGAGTCCTACATATACGTGGAGGGAATCCCCGATGCCCCACGGAATGTTTGAAAGCATTTCTCAGCAATAAGAAAAAAATTATTACGTTCCTTTATCTTTCTTTTTTTTCATAAATTAAAGATTAAAAGAGAAACGGACAACGGACAAACCTAAAAAAGATGGCCAGATAACAAAGTTTAGTACATTTTATAAGAAAATCAAAACATAGCTCATGTATTTTTTTAGTTTGTAATAAAAAAGTACCTGAATTTGTTCAGTTTTGGAGGAGCAAAAAGGTGGGGCTCCTAAACGTCGATGTCTTGTAGTTTTAATAAGTATCAGGTAATATATTTTACAGTATTTCTCTACGTGGTGTTTCCTTTAAAAATATGGAGTAAGCCGTAGTCGCGTGCCGGCCATATAATATTCCATTATAAAGTACATTATTAACTTTATTAAATCATAGCCCACGACCGAGGAAGCCTCGTAATAAGTTAACGGGTTTTATGATCTAGACCGCCATTATCATCAATAACCTATGACCTTTTTACTGTAATGAATATAATGTAATAGCTAATATGAAGTAAAGTATAGTTCAGCCAATATGTAAAAAGCCTACTTAGTTACTTCCGATTCAATGTAATAGAAAAACTACGTTTAAAAACCGACTTTGACAACTAATAAGTACACGTAATAGTTTTGCTGACATTGACTCAAAAAAGAACACTAATGTTATCTATATAATACAAAAAGATTATACTTATTAGTTGTTGTAGCCGGTTATTTTAAACGTTGTTTTTTATATTTAACTTTTAGTGTCTCTAAATAAAACTACACTAAGATGAATCAGTTCATCCGTTTGGTAGGATTAGCAGTACTAAAACTACATCAAAAAAATTGTCCAATAAAATAAAAACTACATGGCCAAACTTTTTTAGGGAATCCAATGGCAACTACTCTGCATCGTTAAAAAAGGAATCACGCAAATCGGATCCTAAATCTCAGCGTAATCGTTGATACATCAAGAAAAAAAAAACAAAAAAAATGTAGCTATACGAATACTAAAAATCCTATTTTTAATCATCTATCAAAGAAGAAATAAGTGGGTTCTTTAATGTAAGAACAGTAAAGTACCCACTTATTTTTTGACGCCTCCGTGGTCTAGTGGTTCAGAGCTTGGCTCTTGACCCGGAGGTCGCGGGTTCGAATCCCACTGAGGGAACAAAAAGTTTTAAATGTTCCTGAGTCATGGATGTGTATTAAATTTGTGTATTAATATAATAAAAATCTTAAATATGTTTATAGTGTAAAAGTATTAAATATATTTCCGTTGTCTAGTACCTGTAACACAAGTTCTTCGGATACTTAGCACGGGGCCAGATTGACGTGGTGTGAAGCGTCCATAGATATTATTATTATTATATTATATTATTTGTTACAATTGTTAGTTTTGTAGGATTTGGATGGATGAATGTCAAATTTGTAAATCCATAAAGTTTTATCAATTTCTCTTGTACCAACTCGCGCTATTTGTTCAGGCATACCAATACCGTGTACGAAAAATTTCAAAAGCTTTTCATCCAAACCTATTCCCAACGAAATTTTATCAAAACCCAATAAAACTGGAGAGTTTTACCTCAACAACGGCCGCTCGCATCACTCAAAAACCTCATATCGATTGAAAAGGGCTAGCTGTCATCGGTGAATTGAAAAAAATGGCGGCTGCGGCACCTGGGGTAGGTAGGCTGTATCGCATTAGCCGGTGACCTTCGGCAACGGGTGCTCAGGGTGGTCATTAAATATAGATCCCGAAAAATGTGCTTTGAGGTAGGCTTATGTAGATATGGACGAGGAAATTCAAGGATAAGATGTGTCTTTGTGCGCTGAGTGCGAGTTTTTGTCATTTGCTGCCGTTAACAAGTTGACTTCAGATAATGAGCTCTCGTTGCAAAAAAATTGTAGTTATCTTATTCACGGCGAGTTGTGATACTCGTAATAATAATAATAATAATATCTATGGACGCTTCACACCATGTCAATCTGGCCCCGTGCTAAGTATCCGAAGAACTTGTGTTACAGGTACCAGACAACGGAAATATATTTAATACTTTTATACTATACACATATTTAAAATTTCTATTATATTGTACTCTTTAATACACACCCATGCCCCAGGAACATTGAAAACACAAAAAGTTTTCTGTGCTCCTGCGTCATGGATGTGTATTAAAATAACATTCTAAATATGTGTATAATATAAAAGTATTAAATATATTTCCGTTGTCTGGTACCTGTAACACAAGTTCTTCAGATACTTATCATGGGGCCAGATTGACGTATTTACTTACTACTTTTTATTGCGGCAAAAAGTGCGGATACCTCAGGATATCTTTTTGCGCGCATGAAGTCTCGAAAACATCTAGTAATGTTTATTAAAGTTTTAAATTCACTACATGATGTCAATGACTTACTTTTAAGAAGTCGTGCAAAAAAAAGTGCAGGCACTTTAATTGGAATTTTGATTGATTGCATTTATCTTTTTATGCAGTGGTCGCTTATTCAGGCTGTATAAGATTCGAACCAGTTTTTTGGGGACCTCCCAAAATGTTACTGTATCTGGCAGATGTAGAGCAGAAAATTAATTAAGGCAGATTAAAAAAAATGTCTTAATTACGTTGTAAAATCTGCCACGCCGATTTTGGTAACGGTGACCGGTTTAATTGAAACCAGGGCCCTGATTACGTAACTTCTGTGGCTTTCCCGACCGTCGACATCACCTGTCATTGTGACGTTAAATCTTATTAAAACGTCCGTGTCCGGTGAGTACCTGTGTAAGGCAAAAGGTGAGGGTTTTTCTCTTACGGCGCATCCACGCCGCAAGAACGGGGCGCAGTGCCGTGGCCGTATGTCGACCATACGGGGACTGCGCCAGGACTTCACCCCACCTTCGTCGACATCACCTGTCATTGTGACGTTAAATCTTTTTAAAACACGATTTAAAAAGTTAATATGTCAAAATTATGACGGTCGGGAAGGCCACAGAAGTTACGTAATCAGGGCCCAGGCCAGCAACGCAGAAGTCACTTTTTAACCGACTTCCAGAAAAAGGAGGAGGTTCTCAATTCGGCATTTTTTTTTGTATGTACACCGATTGCTCCGAGACTTATGATCCGATTTGCGTGATTCTTTTTTTTTGTTTAATGCAGAATAGTTGCCAATTGGTCCCATAAATAGTTAACATAGTTTGGTCCTATAGTTTTTATTTTATGAACATTTTCGTTTTATAATGTAAAAAAACATTATTGTTTTAACACTATAAAAATATAATTTTATCCTTTTTTGTTTCATAACGTCATTTTATGAAATGAAATGAACGCACTCTACTCGTATCCTATTTTCTATTCTCGACTGACACGACTGGCGAGAGAACAAATGCGGGATTTTACATTCTCATCTTTCTTGTCATATATTCAGCGGGTTTAATCCCGACACAATCGAGAATCGAATCAGTTCGATCTCAACGGCTCTTGGTATTTTATTTAGTGGATTGCTTTGAAAATAACCGGGATAAAGAAAATCGTTACATCGTAACTTTTTGTACTCCCGACAACAAACGAGGGGTGCCAGAGTAAGAGTAGCATCCTCCCCCTGTTAATGACGTTAAAGTTTATCTCTGAAGGTAATATAATAATATATAGTGCTTATAATCAGACTTGCATACACCGGCTGATTACGTTAAAATAGTGATTAGCAAAAATCGCGCGATACTACTATATATTTAGATTTATTATAGAACTATAAATTGAATTATACGTTAAACAAATTTTGACGCCAGATTAATTGCCCCATTTATTACCTTTTAACTGTCGATAAAGTACTAGCAAAAATTTTTGCAATTGCTAAGGCATTTTTTTTTTTAAATTTTATTTTGATGTCGTAAAGGAAATTCATTACGCATCCCCCCGGGAGGGTCCCCGAGGGGTATGTGGGACTCCCGGCTCGCTACGGCCGGTTTACCCACTAAAACCACTTGCGGATTGCCATCAGCCGTTATGTTGGGTGGAGTGCCCTGGATCTGTCAAAACACAGGCCACTCCTTCCACGACTGGCCGGTTCACCTCTATAGGGACCGGTCTTCCATCAAATCGAGAGAGCACTCCGGCAAACTGAAGCGCTCTCCTCGGCGCCGAGACTGACAAAGCCGGGGAGGTTACCCATCCCTCTACCCGGAGCCCCGTACTAGACGTGAGATGGGAGGGCCTCAAAGCGATGCCTCCGCACCCCCATCCTGCGCCAGCGAAGCGGAACAGAGGATGGGTCCATCTCTCTGTCCCGCTCCGAGGCCTTCTGCGAAATGACGTATTTGCAAAAGAAGGCCGCCGCCTGCCAGGCCTGATCGCTCTCGAGCATGCAGCGAACCACACTCGAGAGCGTGCGGTCCCGTCCAAGCACTGCCACGAGATCCTCCGCAGCGCCGCATTTGTGGCAAGCTGGCGTAGGCTCTCTCCTGGCAATCTTACACAGGTACGCATCGAAACATCCGTGTCCGGTGAGTACCTGTGTAAGGCAAAAGGTGAGGGTTTTTCTCTTACGGCGCATCCACGCCGCAAGAACGGGGCGCAGTGCCGTGGCCGTATGTTGACCATACGGGGACTGCGCCAGGACTTCACCCCACCTTCGTAGCAACCACTGTTGCCCCAGCTTCCGCAGTCGCGAGAGCTCCTCCCAATTCGGCACCTTACCTTGCAGCCTCTTCTCAGCGTGGAAGAGGTGCACTTCGGCGATCACCGAATACGTAATAACCCTGCCGGAATTGTGAATAACCCGGGACCGTAATGATACGTCAATAGTACGTCCAGGGCTAGGGGAAACTTATGTATGTACACTGTATATGTACTTCTAATATAATTTTATTTGCACATTTGATAACCGTACGAAATTACAACAGCGTTATCGTGTACGTGAGCGGAATGAACCGTATTAGACGATGCGCGGAACAAATTGGTTTGCGAATGTGATGATTACGTTATGTTGTATAATATAAGATATTATCTTATATGTTAATATGTGTACCAAAAACTTTTGCGGTCCTGAGTATTTTAACATTTGGCACACAATATTTATACAGGGTGTAAAATAAATGAGTGATAATGTTTCTGTGAGAAATCACCCCAACATCAAAAAGAGCAAATTTATGATGTTGGGGCATTTCTCACAGAAATATGAAAGTCACATTAAACTCTACCTAGGAACACCACAGATCCTAAAGTATTATCATTCACTTATTTTATACCTTGTATAATATGTTTTGCCGAATGCTAATACATTCTTTAAATAATGATTGGAAATGTATAAAACTAGACGTTTCCCGTGTACGTTACTTTCTACGTGTTTTTGTGGTAAAAAGTAGCCTATGTGTCAGCTGTTTAGACGTAAAGAAGTAACAAACATACACACTCACAAACTTTCGCCTTTATAACATTAGTTTGCAGATTAATAATGTTTAATTGAAACAAGGCACACATTTTTACTGTACTACTACACAGAAGTATATCAAAATATTATAACCTATGTCCTTTTTGTTGCAGGTAAGTGGAATCCTCATTCTTCACGGACGAGCTATTTCGGGTTTTTCAATTTTTCCGTCACACTGAGCAAGGTGAGATTAATATCTGTGACGGGTCAGGTCCCACCGAGACCTGACGCGGGGCGCACTTGAAAGCCATTCAAAATTGAACTTTGTTACTACCCAAAAAGGTACATGTTTCATCGCAAGATCGCGCAATAAACGCATATATTTTAATACTATAAATGTGCGCGGTCACTTCTAGATTTTTCCACATATTTTGCCGCAAACTGTTTTATCATACAAATATGGCCGATTCTATGACCGACCTTTTGTATGACATTTGCGTTGCACTACTAAAATGTTATATAATAATCCTTTTAAATTTAACCTTAACGTAAACAAAGCAAAAACACCGAAAATTTCACATATTTGTTTATTAACACTCACCGAAATATTAAAGGATCATACTTTATTATCCAATACATATTTAAACATCAAATGAAACACTTTTAGGGTAAAAGTTCATTATGACACTGTCGACTGTAGAATGTATGGATTGATTCACAGCAAACAATAATCATTATATTCGTATCACTTACTAGTCTATGGTCTTTGAAGGGTCATAGACGGGTTTGTTTACGTTTGGGTTAAAACAAAACAGGACATACTATAGTTGATCAGCGATTTGATAAGCCTTTCAGAAACCGGCCGTCAAATCAAAAACAAATAATTTTATTCAGAATAAATTTTACTAAAAATATTTCTCATTGTCGTATCGATGTGATACCTACCTCTAATATTTTACCCAACCAAGGGCGTGTTTCACCAAGCGATGTTAAATATTACCATGTTAATAAATAATATATGCCATGTTAAAATACCATCTCATTCATTGAGATGAAATACGAGAGGGATAACATGATATTTAACGAAGGATTAACTTTGACATGGCTTGGTGAAACACGCCCTTAGGCTACAATATTGTAATCTAATATTGTAGCCTAATGTGGGGTTAAATATTTAATTCATATAAGAATACAGGCGGCCCGAATGCTC
Organism: Celastrina argiolus; assembly: GCA_905187575.2. Lineage (NCBI taxonomy): Eukaryota > Metazoa > Arthropoda > Insecta > Lepidoptera > Lycaenidae > Celastrina > Celastrina argiolus. The sequence continues at coordinate 15,292,900 of LR994590.1, read as the reverse complement.
AGTATATTAAATTAAGATCTGTTTGATACATGTTTCTAATTGTTTGCGACGTTACAGAGTGACGTTTAAAACAAATGTGACGATGACGGCACAAACAAATCTGGATTGACGTTGACGTTGAGTGTGACGTTAGAAGAAATAATGTGACTTTTATGTATCACAACACTTTACGATTTTTTTAATCTACTGTACTTCAAAGCCTTTATGGGTTTTATTCTGATTAAATAAATATGAGTTTATTTCGGACTCAGTTCGTAGTATGTATTATAAGTTTCATAAATTATAATTACTATCTATTAGCATAGATACTTATAATATAAATAAATTATAATAATATAACGGGTGTAAAAAGAACAGTGACTATAAATTTGGGGTATGATTATACTACCTATTCTCAGTCTAGAAATGTATTTTTTTCGTTATTCTTACGAGAAAAAATTAAGAAAAGGTAAAAAAAAAATTTTTTTTTAATGTGTAAAGGTGATACGTCACAAAATTACGATTGCTTCGCTTTTGCAAGATACACGTAGCAATTCTGACGGAATCTGTAAGATCGGAACAAAATTGAGAGCACTGAAAATAGATCTCTCCTCCGTGGTCTAGTGGTTCAGAGCTTGGCTCTTGACTCGGAGGTCGCGGGTTCGAATCCCGCCGAGGGAACAAAAACTTTTAAAATGTTCCTGAGTCATGGATGTGTATTAAATTTGTGTATTAGTAATATAATATAAATCTTAAATATGTGTATAGTATTAAAGTATTAAATATATATTACCGTTGTCTGGTACCTGTAACACAAGTTCTTCGGATACTTAGCATGGGGCCAGATTGACGTGGTGTGAAGCGTCCATAGATATTATTAATATTATCTCTACTCTCGGGGGGGGGGGGGGGGGGGGGGGGTGTTAATATAATAGAGCCAAAAATCGAACACATGAGTGTAGAGTTGTCAAAGTTGTTATACTAGACAACTCGGGTTGCCAATTTCCACTTTGTCGCTGTATATGTCGCAGTCATCTGGTTGAATCGGCTATTTGATAAAATGTCTAGTGCGTTTATTGCATGACGACATTTAATTCATTGACTAGGCCGAACGTTGATTGAACAAGCGTCACTCAATATACAAAATAACTTGTGGCCACCCCTACCTCCCATTCAACGACTATGCTAAAGGACGTGCAGTCAAGACGTTACATTAAACAACTTGACGAGTTGTCCTTTAGTCGTTCAATCAAATGTCGTATTTCATAAACACCGTCCGTTGGACAACCTCCGTAGCGCAGTGGCTCAGCGCGTTGGTGCTCGACCGAGAGGTTGCGGGTTCGAATCCCGCCGAGGGAAAAAAAAGTTTTCAATGTTCCTGGGTAATGGATGTGTATTAAATTTGTGTATTAATATAATAATAATCTTAAATATGTGTATATTATAAAAGTATTAAATATATATTTCCGTTGTCTGGTAACTGTAACACAAGTTCTTCGGATACTTAGCACAGGGCCAGATTGACGTGGTGTGAAGCGTCTATAGATATTATTATATTATTATTATTATAAACGCGCTAGTCGTTCAAATATACTGCTGATTCAATCTGCGATGATGACTGCGACATATATATTACAAGTGGTAAACCTACAAGTGGTACTTTGGTATGTAAATGAAACAAATTGTTTTGTAATTGGAATTCCGCGCCGTTTCCCTGTTTTTGGACACCTGGGCTTTGGGATATTTGATTACAAATTAGTTGGCTGCTGTTTGTAACGTTATCTGTTTGCGGGTTAATTATATTCTGTGATATAAAATTTTGAACCTAATATGTTAGGAATAAAGTTTACTTTTCCTCGCCCTATAATTGGCCCGCTTCCAATTTTTATATTTCATTGATATTTTTCTCCAGGATATAATATCTAATTCACCTTTTGTCTTTATAAGTGAGCGATACGACAACATATTGCTTTTCTCTTTCAACCACAATAAAATTAATAATCATTTATAAACGTGATTATACCTTGAAAAATATGAGCTTTCATCTAGCGGATTTACTAAAATGTTTCCGAAATAATGTAGTCAAAAAGTGTAATAAATTCAGAATAATAATCCTTGCGCGTATTGTAATTAGACTCAATTTTGTCTGAGTGTACTCAACAATTACTGCCAGCACGTGGTTAACTACTAAATTCTTTAAATTGAAATCATTTAAAAAATATACCTTGCATACATTGCGCAAAGTTCATATTGCCGTGTCTGTCGTAGACAATAAAGTATTCGAGTACAGTCGGTGACGCAAGTGCTAATATTTTATTGTTTTTCTGCCATCTGCGGCGAGTGCATTAGGTGATGACATTAAAAGTGTTATAACTCGAGTTTATTTCTCTACTAGATGCTGCCCGTGACTTCGTCCGTTTGAAATTATTCTTGCAGCATGAGTATTTTGGCGTAGTATAAATTACCGTATGTCATTTCTCGAAGCTAACAATATTAAGCCTGCTGCTCCTGTTAGTCTTAGTGGTAGTTTCACCAACACATATTAAAGTTAATCCTTCATTGAATATCATGTTATCCCTCTCGTATTTTCTGGCATGCGTTGGTGAAATCGGGGCTTATCATGACAATATTATAAATCCTATAGCTTTCCTCGATAAATGGGCTATCTAACACTGAAAGAATTTTTCAAATCGGATCTGTAGTTCCTAAACTTTTTAATATTAGTATAGATATGAAATGATTGGTTTATATTGGGTTGGGACTTATTTACTATTGTTATTAAACTGTTTTCCCGCTCGCACATGCTAACAGAACGCTGACCTATTCGCATATTATGTGTTAACATATGCGAATAGTGCTAATTGAAACAAGATTATACTTTTAAATTTAAAGAATTGATTTTCCGTTATTGTATGTACCAACCAACGGGCTGCAGTGAGGCAAACGGAATAAGTAATAAATCCTATTTGTACAGTTTTCAGCCGGTGTCGGCTGCGAGGGTAGACGGTAATTTCATTCGGTGCCGCGCGCTATTGATGCCAAATGTAATTAATTACAACTTTGCAGTTTGCGTCCGACTGTACGGCGGTACTGGTGATGTCGAATGTAATTCTACTTTAACGACTCGACTGTACCGCGGCACTGGTGATGTCAAATGTAATTGATTCCATCTTTGTCGCCCGACTGTTGATGTCAAATGTAATTCATTCCAACTATACTGGGGCACTGCTGATATCTATTTAACCGCTCGACTGTAACTCTGTTGATGCCGTATGTTGTTACACTTACAATATTAATTTCTGGGTATTATTCGCAGAGCTATTCTGTTTGGATAGTTATTAACGAAACTGAAAGACTGAAGCACCGGTTTTGAAGTTTGCTATTTTTAACCGACTTCAAAAAAAGGAGGAGGTTCTCAATTCGTCTGTATGTATAATATTTTTTTTTTTTTTTTTTTTTTTTATGTATGTTCACCGATATTTTCGTCAATTATAGACGGATTTCAAAAATTTTTTTTTTGTTGGATAGAGTTCACTTCTGGGGTGGTCCCATTTTCACCAGGTCAGGATCTGATGATGGGATCCATGAGAAATCGAGGGCAACCACCAAAAATTGTATGCTCGTATGGTGTTTTTGTTACGTAATTATGTTTTACTCAGGTATATGCTTCAGGGTGTCAACATCTGATGCTGCTGTGCTGATGATGAAGCTACAGTACTCCTTAACGGTTAGGAGTTGGAAGGCAGTACTGTAATTGGTCGATGGAAACTATTTAGTATGTAGGGCTAACATGTTGCTTGTGAGGTATGCTTGAATTAACATCTGATGCTGCTGCGCTGATGATGAAGCTACAGTACTCCTTAACGGTTAGGAGTTGGGAGGCAGTACTGCAATTGGTCGATGTAAACTATTTCGTAGTATGTAGGGCTAACATGTTGCTTGTGAGGTATGCTTGAATCAACATCTGATGCTGCTGTGCTGATAATGAAGCTACAGTACTCCTTAACGGTTAAGAGTTGGGAGCAGTACTGTAATTGGTCGATCGAATGTATTAGGTTACATATGAAATTGGCGTTTTGTCGTTCTGGCCACTTTGATCTTAAATATATCCTGTTTAGTTAGGAATTCCAAATTCAAATTTAAACAGCTATTTACTCATGCATTTGTGTTTTGAACACCGTAATGCATTTGTTTTATTCTCTTTTGCTTTTTTTTCTAAGTCACTCATTTCACAAAATAGATAACTTAAAATATCGCATTATTTACGAGTACGAGCACCGTGGCACCAGTGCTGCAGAAACGGCTCGAAGAATTAATTATGTGTATAGGGGTGGTGTCGCAAAAGAAAACACGGTGCGGTTTTTGGTTTCAACGCTTTTGTTCTCGAAATTTCGACCTGCAGAACAAGCCCCGTGGACGGACGGAGACCAAGGTCGATAATGATGAATTGAAGGCTATTGTGGAAGCAGATCCATCGCAAACCACATCAGAGTTAGCTACAGGCTGCGGTGTTAGTGACAAAACCGTTTTAATCCACTTGAAGCAAATTGGGAAGGTGAAAAAGCTTGAAAGGTGGGTACCTCATGAATTCAGTGAAGCAAACCGACAAACGCGCGTCGACTGCTGCGTTACATTGCTCAACCGGCACAACAATGAAGGAATTTTAAATCGTATCATTACATGTGATGAAAAGTGGATACTGTACGATAATCGTAAACGCTCATCACAATGGCTGAACCCTGGTGAACCAGCAAAGTCTTGCCCCAAGCGAGAATAGACTCAAAAAAAGTTACTTGTAAGCGTTTGATGGACTAGTGCCGGTGTCGTACACTATAGCTTTCTTAAATCTGGTCAGACGAATATGGCTGATGTCTATTGTCAGCAACTGCAAACCATGATGGAAAAGCTCGTCGTTAAACAACCGAGACTTGTCAATCGCTCTACGCCACTGCTGCTTCAAGACAACGCTACACACACGGCCCAACAGACGGCTACCAAATTAGAGGAGCTTCAATTGCAATGTCTAAGACATCCACCGTACTCTCCGGACCTTGATCCAACATATTACCATTTTATTAGAAATTTGGATATCTTCTTGCAAGGAAAAAAATTCAATTCCGATGAGGCAGTCCAAACCGCTTTCAAAGATTTCATTGGTTCCCGTCCGAATGGTTTTTTTAGTAAAGGGATCAATGAACTACCTATAAGATGGCAAAAGTGTATAGATTGCAATAGTTTTGATTAATAAAATATATTTTAATATGAAAAAATCGCCTTTATGTTCCTCCAATACAAAACGCCAATTTCATAGGTAAGGACTTAATATGTAGGGCTAACGTGATATTTGTAATATACCATCCAGACTCACGGCGAGAAATCTCACAGAGAAGTCTCGCCGGGCCTTCTCGCGAGAACAAGCATTTTATTCACACTCTCATTTGAGATCTGTTTCCTATGCAGTATGGACGACATTGACGAAATTGAAACTGCAGCAGGTTTGGCTCTGTGTGCCATTGCATATTATAACTTTGTCAATGTCGTTGGGTCTACCTATGATAATAAAAAATATAAATACCTAATATGTAATATCAAACTCTTTCAAGTACCTATTAATAATAATTATAGCTTCCTAAAAATATGAACAATTCGTCAAACGGACGTTGTAATTAGTGACTATAGGTATATAATATTAAATAAACTGAAACCCTTGAGTAAATGAACTAGCATCTATTTAAGTTCACAACGCATTAGCACAACTAAAAATCGAGAAATAAACTGACTTTTAAAAAAAAATTAAACCGACTTCAAAAAAAAACACAAACGACAAAAACTTTAACCAAACAAAAACAGTACCTACATAACTAAATAGCGATAAATAACCTAATTTATCTACTTAATGCATATTATATATCTACAACTATTTAAATATTTACAACTAAATACCTAATACTATAACAAAGTCATCTTTAACTATTTAAATATTTACAGTTATCACTTATTTTTGAAGTCGGTGCCAGCCAAACAAATAAATTTAATTAAGAAAACACAAAAATTTTTCAAATTTTCCAAAAAGAATTTTTAAAATTGGACCAGTGGTTCTTGAGATTAGCGCGTTTAAATTAACAAACAAACCCTTCCGCATTATAATTTATTAGTATAGATTGTATTTTGCCGTGTGTGTGGCTTCTCAAACAACACAACAGACTACGTTACCTAGGCTGCAGGCTGGCACCGACTTCAAAAATAAGTGATAACTGTAAATATTTAAATAGTTAAAGATGACTTTGTTATAGTATTAGGTATTTAGTTGTAAATATTTAAATAGTTGTAGATATATAATATGCATTAAGTAGATAAATTAGGTTATTTATCGCTTTTTAGTTATGTAGGTACTGTTTTTGTTTGGTTAAAGTTTTTGTCGTTTGTGTTTTTTTTTGAAGTCGGTTTAATTTTTTTTTAAAAGTCATCTATTATATCTTCTCTTATATATAAAAAAAATATTATACATACAGACGAATTGAGAACCTCCTCCTTTTTTGAAGTCGGTTAAAAATGAATTGCTGTTTGTTAGTCTCGCTAAAATTCGAGAACGGCTGAACCGATTAGGCTATTTTTAGTCTTGAAATATTCGTGGAAGTCCAGCGAAAGTTTAAACGGTTTTTATGCTCAACGAAGTGGGCACGGGCCAGCTAGTCTTTTTATATAATCGAGATCCCAGGTCTGCTAATACCCTTATTTTTATTGATAATACATATTTTATTTCTCCTCCATTAATTTCGTTGTGGGTCCCAAGGCAGATCGATTATGTTCTTCGGGGACCCCTGAGATCATATCAAAGGGTTTCTGAGGTTGATTACCACTATCGTACCTGGCTACACAGGAGTTGCAGTGGTGGGAATGTGTGGAAAAAATGGCACTTAAAGAGAAATCTTTTAAGTGTCATTTTCTCGAAGCCACCTTTTCTGACTTACTGCTCTAATTATAACCAGGACAGAATAGTGTTATAAACGTATTCAAACCCGCTAATTTAAGGCCCGCATTAATAAAGAAGTCTCAAACCCAACCTCACTTGAGAACCTATTTGACAGATAAAACAACGTTTCGTTTCACTTTTAAAAGCGAACAACTTTATTAATGTTACATAGTACTTTAATTTTTTTTCTTTTTATACCGTAATATTCATATTGTAGATTACAGAAAAACATTAATATAAGTATAATCTATATTTTATAATCTGTTTACGTTTTAAAAAAGAAAAAATGAAAGTATGTGACATTAGTCAAGTTCTTCATTTGAAAAAAGTGAAACGGAACATATTCTTATCCGTGAAATAGGTTCACAAGTGGGCCAAAGTGGCAATTCTTAAGAGCAGGCAACATCGCTACTATAAGGTAAAATGGCCATTTTAGTTTTGAGTAACAAACCAATTACTATTTCAAAATGGCTGCCAGTGCCGTTAAATCCTAGAACATGTCCCCATAGTTTTACTAAGAATCCAATACGAAATAAATCATATTTATTCCGCGCGATTTGCCATGTCGCCGTGCGCACAAAGGGAAATATGTCGGTTGGATTTATGCTGGTTTGTGTGTAGAGCTTAAGAAAGCTGCGCCTTTGATATAAAGCTACATTGTAAGATAAATAGAAAGCTATGTAGGAGCTTTCCTTTTGTACATGTTCTTTGAAATACTAGGGGTCCAGTAAGAGGAACCGCGCGTAATACATGTTGTACGGGTATGGCTTAGTGCGTGTCGACTCCCAAGCAGGTTCGAATCGCTCGTTCCTAAGTCGTGGATGTCTAACTAATATAGGAATTAATAGTACCAAAAAAAGAGCAAAAAATAGTATGCACCTACTTTTACAATGAATAAAACTACTTCATATATAAATAATAATAATAATAATATCTATGGACGCTTCACACCACGTCAATCTGGCCCTGTGCTAAGTATCCGAAGAACTTGTATTACAGGTACCAGACAACGGAAATATATTTAATACTTTTATACTATACACATATTTAAGATTTTTTTTTATATTATACACAAATTTTATACACATCCATGACCCAGGAACATTGAAAACTTTTTGTTCCCTCGGCGGGATTCGAACCCGCGACCTTTCGTTCGAGCGCCAACGCGCTCAACCAACTGCGCTACGGAGGTCGTCAAATAGAATATAAAGACAATAAATAAATAAATATTATTAATAATATTAAGTAACATAGTAATAATAAGGAAGAGTATAATAATAAATAAGAAAATACTATTTCAATATGAAATAATATCTAACAATATAATAGTCTTAGGCCCGAACTCATAAAGAAGTCTCAAACCCAACCTCACATGAGGACCTATTTGACCTTTTACCTCTTAAGGGAGTTTTTTTTTCATATCATCATCACGTATACACGAGTTTTTGGATACCTAGCACGGGACCAGATTGACGTGCTTTGAAAGCGTCCATGGCTCAAAATAAACGATAATTTATCTCAACATAAAATATATTCAAGTATAGTCGCAAGAAACAATTTGAATGTAAGAAACTAACTCGAGTTGTCCATTAACCACTTGTGCTCTCGACAGCACAAGATGGCGGGCTGTTTTAATTACACTATCGCAAGTTGTAGCTCGTAAATCCGAGTATTTATTTGCTCACTTAGCGACTTAGTTGTGTCTATTGTCGCTTGTATTCTTAGATTTAGATCGAATAATATGGACATATTATTATTAATGAAAAAACGTTTTATTTTTAAATGAAACTTAACAAGATATTTTAGGTAAATCAAAAAAAAACAAGCTACCACCGGTTCAACCCTAACCCGCCGAGAAGAACCGCCGTAAGAAACTCGCACGGGGCCATCTTTTAGGAAAAAGATGGAAAATTGTTCTTTTTTCTTTAATAATAATAATAATATTAATATCTATGGACGCTTCGCACCACGTCAATCTGGCCCCGTGCTAAGTATCCGAAGAACTTGTGTTACAGGTATCAGACAACGGAAATATATTTAATACTTTTATACTACACACATATTTTATTACATTATATACAAATTTAATACACATCCATGGCCCAGGAACATGTGTTTCGTCTGTTTCTTTGTCAGATACATTGAAGCTTCTACAATGCCTCTCTTCTTTCAAAGAAGCAAACCTAAGATTTGTCAATGTTATTAAGCAATATAACTTCGAAATCATACAATAATATTGGCAAAAATCACATTGAAAATGTAATATTAAGCAGGAAAGGCTTGTCAACAAAATCTTTAATATTCGCGCTACGCCGCTACGCTGCTACGAGCGCTACGGAGATATTTTTTGCAAAGAGAATTGCGTCAAAACTGTTTGACCTCCTTTCATGAGAGCGATGGAATTGAAATGGGCTTTTTTCTTTTTTTCTTTTCTCGTAATGATTTAATGGACTGCTTTGCGTACTTTTGTAATTTTTGAATCTGTTACAATGTATATTGGTGGTAATTAATAGGATAGTGTAGAAATAACAGTCACTACAACTTTCATATACGATTATACTACCTTTCCTCATTTTGGATTTTTTTTTAAATATTTTTTTTGGTCAGAAACAAAAAAAAATATTTTTACTTTTTACCATTTCTTACTATTTTGTCGCAATAATAACGAAAAAGCAAATTTTTTAATAATCGTTTTTCCATTTTTTTTTATTTAAAAACGAAAAACGATTTTTAATTATCTATTTTTGTGGGAATGAAATACAATCAATTGTTATTCAGCGAGATGAACATTTACGTACATCGTCTAGATTAATTCTAATCTATACATTTTTCAATGTACGCCGCGGACAATGGGAGGTGAATGAAAGGTTTCAATACTGCCCGCGGGAGGTAGCAGGCATTAGCATATATCTGCATACAAACAATGTAATATGGTTCAAAATATGCACAACTCGATACGTCATCCTTTTGTTGATGTTCAGCGTATGTTGTATAAAAACCAGGCATGTTCATCCGTTGGATGATAATAATATCTATGCACGCTTCACACCACGTCAATTTTTCCCCGTGATAAGTATCTGCTACGTGGGAGTTTCTTACGCCGGTTCTTCTCGACGGGTTAGGGTTGAACCGGTGGTAGTTTTTGTGTTGATATTCCGAGAATAACTTGTTATGATTTATTTGGAAATAAAATGTTTCTTTGTCATTATACGAACTTGTGTTACAGGTGTCAGACAGCGGAATTATATTTAATACCTTTATACTATACAGTTTTTTATTTATAACATAGCTGTTTGAGATTTTAATTAAATTCATACACAAATTTATTACACATCCAAGATACCGGGACACAGAAAACTTTTTGTTCCTTCGGCGGGATTCGAACCCGCGACCTTCAGTTTGTCATCGTCTATAATAAGCGAATCATCGTCTATATTTCTATAATAAGGGAATAAGCGAACAATCGAAAAACATCAGTTAAAAACAGTTTCTTTTAGTTTCTTCTGCGAAATGAGTCCAAATATAATAATAAATGTAATATTCATTCAATAACTCAATTTTTAACGTGTACAGCTTGGCAAAAAAGTCCTGGTGGCATTGACAGGTGAAACTAAAAACTCTTTCAACAATACAATATTTTACACATAATGGATTGGCAGAATACTACGTATTTGTTTTATATTTTAGTATACGAGTACATTCTATTTAAATATTTCTCTAATATAATCAGGGTAAAAGCTTAATCAGGTGAGAAAATTTTTAGTTCCATCTGTCAACAAGGTCATAACTTTTTTGCCAAGCTGTAAGTTTTTTGTTGCTTTTAATTGAATTTCATACATTTCATTTTTTACAATCGTTGCGAAAATATTTGATGAATCGGTACTAGTTCGATATAAATTCCCGAATGTAGCAAAATGTTCATTCGCTTCGAGATATTTCGGCGACTGTATTTTTAACGTTTTCGGTATTTTATTCCGTAATTGTGTGTAAAATTTATCCGGGAGTTCCGGGCTAATAAATGTCCCGGGCCGGATATAAAAAAAGTTGGATCGTTTGATACCGCGCTCTTCGTACGTTAACAATTTAAAGTACTTCTTGTGGTGTGGGGTTTAATTTTGTAGGACTTGTCCCTGTCGGAGTGTTCCAGGGATAACGAGATGCTTTTTCGTAATTAATTAAAAGGTACAGAGATCTAGGGCTGCACACAGAATCTATACTTATATTATAAAGCGGAAGAGTTGTTTGTTTTGTTTAAACGCGCTGATATCAGGAACTACTGGGCCGATTTGAAAAATTACTTTTTTGTTGGATAGTCCCTAGCATAAGCTTATATTATTATACTGTGCCCGCGACTTCGTTCGCGTGATTTTTGAGTGACTTAAACCGTTTACGCAGCGCACGCAACGAAAGTCCCCAAATGTGAATAGTTTTCCCCGTTTTTGCAACATTTCTCACTGACGCTTCGCTCCTATTGGTCGCAGCGTAATGTTATATAGCCTAAAGCCTGTCTCTATAAATGGACTATCCAACTAAAAAGTAATTTTTCAAATCGGACCAGTAGTTCCTGATATCAGCGCGTTTAAACAAAACAAACAACTCCGCTTTATTTTTTTGGTCAGGAGTTATTTTAACATAAATAATATCTATATTTTATACTGGTTATCTATACTTACAAACATGACGCATTAACTTATTACTTGTGTTAAGATGGTATATTTGTTTGTTTCTTTGGCTCCGAAATGACTGAACCGATTTTGATAATATTTGGTACAAATGTAGATTAGACAACGGGGAATAACATAGGAATTAGGACAAAATGTGGGTTTCTTGTGATATTTACGTCTTCAATTTCATTAAACACAAGTAAACAAAATTAAATTAAAAATTGCAAGTTACCGACGAATTTTCAAGCTGTAAGTCAACTGATGATGATTAGCTATAAAACCCGCGATCACATAAGGTTTTAAACGAAAAAAACTAGATTAAAATCATCCGAATATAGCTTGTTTCGTTTAAAAAAAAGTAATAAAATGCCCTAATCTCATCCCATATTAAGGCCGTGTTTCACCAAGCAACAGTATAGCTAGACAATTAAAACTTACACAAATTATTTTTTTTTTAAATTATTTATTACTATTTAATCATTTCACTAAGGCGGGCCCTAATGCCTACTGGCATTCTCCACCAGCCAACCTTAGGGTGATGCAGGGATATATTTTTAAATTTTTTTAAATATTTATTTAATGTCGCTTCAACATCTGGGTCATTAGCGACCACTATAAAATACATCTTAGTATAATATACTATAATTAACTTAAATTAATTTATAAAGTTGCAATACATCCATTTTCATTATTCAAACATTCATTTAAATTACTAGGTAACTTACAAAAACATTTTTCGCTTTATATTCATGCAGGGATAGTGAGAGTAGCGATAAATAACCTAATTTATCTACTTAATGCATATTATATATCTACAACTATTTAAATATTTACAACTAAATACCTAATACTATAACAAAGTCATCTTTAACTATTTAAATATTTACAGTTATCACTTATTTTTGAAGTCGGTGCCAGCCAAACAAATAAATTTAATTAAGAAAACACTAAAATTTTTCAAATTTTCCAAAAAGAATTTTTAAAATTGGACCAGTGGTTCTTGAGATTAGCGCGTTTAAATTAACAAACAAACCCTTCCGCATTATAATTTATTAGTATAGATTGTATTTTGCCGTGTGTGTGGCTTCTCAAACAACACAACAGACTACGTTACCTAGGCTGCAGGCTGGCACCGACTTCAAAAATAAGTGATAACTGTAAATATTTAAATAGTTAAAGATGACTTTGTTATAGTATTAGGTATTTAGTTGTAAATATTTAAATAGTTGTAGATATATAATATGCATTAAGTAGATAAATTAGGTTATTTATCGCTTTTTAGTTATGTAGGTACTGTTTTTGTTTGGTTAAAGTTTTTGTCGTTTGTGTTTTTTTTTGAAGTCGGTTTAATTTTTTTTTAAAAGTCATCTATTATATCTTCTCTTATATATAAAAAAAATATTATACATACAGACGAATTGAGAACCTCCTCCTTTTTTGAAGTCGGTTAAAAATGAATTGCTGTTTGTTAGTCTCGCTAAAATTCGAGAACGGCTGAACCGATTAGGCTATTTTTAGTCTTGAAATATTCGTGGAAGTCCAGCGAAAGTTTAAACGGTTTTTATGCTCAACGAAGTGGGCACGGGCCAGCTAGTCTTTTTATATAATCGAGATCCCAGGTCTGCTAATACCCTTATTTTTATTGATAATACATATTTTATTTCTCCTCCATTAATTTCGTTGTGGGTCCCAAGGCAGATCGATTATGTTCTTCGGGGACCCCTGAGATCATATCAAAGGGTTTCTGAGGTTGATTACCACTATCGTACCTGGCTACACAGGAGTTGCAGTGGTGGGAATGTGTGGAAAAAATGGCACTTAAAGAGAAATCTTTTAAGTGTCATTTTCTCGAAGCCACCTTTTCTGACTTACTGCTCTAATTATAACCAGGACAGAATAGTGTTATAAACGTATTCAAACCCGCTAATTTAAGGCCCGCATTAATAAAGAAGTCTCAAACCCAACCTCACTTGAGAACCTATTTGACAGATAAAACAACGTTTCGTTTCACTTTTAAAAGCGAACAACTTTATTAATGTTACATAGTACTTTAATTTTTTTTCTTTTTATACCGTAATATTCATATTGTAGATTACAGAAAAACATTAATATAAGTATAATCTATATTTTATAATCTGTTTACGTTTTAAAAAAGAAAAAATGAAAGTATGTGACATTAGTCAAGTTCTTCATTTGAAAAAAGTGAAACGGAACATATTCTTATCCGTGAAATAGGTTCACAAGTGGGCCAAAGTGGCAATTCTTAAGAGCAGGCAACATCGCTACTATAAGGTAAAATGGCCATTTTAGTTTTGAGTAACAAACCAATTACTATTTCAAAATGGCTGCCAGTGCCGTTAAATCCTAGAACATGTCCCCATAGTTTTACTAAGAATCCAATACGAAATAAATCATATTTATTCCGCGCGATTTGCCATGTCGCCGTGCGCACAAAGGGAAATATGTCGGTTGGATTTATGCTGGTTTGTGTGTAGAGCTTAAGAAAGCTGCGCCTTTGATATAAAGCTACATTGTAAGATAAATAGAAAGCTATGTAGGAGCTTTCCTTTTGTACATGTTCTTTGAAATACTAGGGGTCCAGTAAGAGGAACCGCGCGTAATACATGTTGTACGGGTATGGCTTAGTGCGTGTCGACTCCCAAGCAGGTTCGAATCGCTCGTTCCTAAGTCGTGGATGTCTAACTAATATAGGAATTAATAGTACCAAAAAAAGAGCAAAAAATAGTATGCACCTACTTTTACAATGAATAAAACTACTTCATATATAAATAATAATAATAATAATATCTATGGACGCTTCACACCACGTCAATCTGGCCCTGTGCTAAGTATCCGAAGAACTTGTATTACAGGTACCAGACAACGGAAATATATTTAATACTTTTATACTATACACATATTTAAGATTTTTTTTTATATTATACACAAATTTTATACACATCCATGACCCAGGAACATTGAAAACTTTTTGTTCCCTCGGCGGGATTCGAACCCGCGACCTTTCGTTCGAGCGCCAACGCGCTCAACCAACTGCGCTACGGAGGTCGTCAAATAGAATATAAAGACAATAAATAAATAAATATTATTAATAATATTAAGTAACATAGTAATAATAAGGAAGAGTATAATAATAAATAAGAAAATACTATTTCAATATGAAATAATATCTAACAATATAATAGTCTTAGGCCCGAACTCATAAAGAAGTCTCAAACCCAACCTCACATGAGGACCTATTTGACCTTTTACCTCTTAAGGGAGTTTTTTTTTCATATCATCATCACGTATACACGAGTTTTTGGATACCTAGCACGGGACCAGATTGACGTGCTTTGAAAGCGTCCATGGCTCAAAATAAACGATAATTTATCTCAACATAAAATATATTCAAGTATAGTCGCAAGAAACAATTTGAATGTAAGAAACTAACTCGAGTTGTCCATTAACCACTTGTGCTCTCGACAGCACAAGATGGCGGGCTGTTTTAATTACACTATCGCAAGTTGTAGCTCGTAAATCCGAGTATTTATTTGCTCACTTAGCGACTTAGTTGTGTCTATTGTCGCTTGTATTCTTAGATTTAGATCGAATAATATGGACATATTATTATTAATGAAAAAACGTTTTATTTTTAAATGAAACTTAACAAGATATTTTAGGTAAATCAAAAAAAAACAAGCTACCACCGGTTCAACCCTAACCCGCCGAGAAGAACCGCCGTAAGAAACTCGCACGGGGCCATCTTTTAGGAAAAAGATGGAAAATTGTTCTTTTTTCTTTAATAATAATAATAATATTAATATCTATGGACGCTTCGCACCACGTCAATCTGGCCCCGTGCTAAGTATCCGAAGAACTTGTGTTACAGGTATCAGACAACGGAAATATATTTAATACTTTTATACTACACACATATTTTATTACATTATATACAAATTTAATACACATCCATGGCCCAGGAACATGTGTTTCGTCTGTTTCTTTGTCAGATACATTGAAGCTTCTACAATGCCTCTCTTCTTTCAAAGAAGCAAACCTAAGATTTGTCAATGTTATTAAGCAATATAACTTCGAAATCATACAATAATATTGGCAAAAATCACATTGAAAATGTAATATTAAGCAGGAAAGGCTTGTCAACAAAATCTTTAATATTCGCGCTACGCCGCTACGCTGCTACGAGCGCTACGGAGATATTTTTTGCAAAGAGAATTGCGTCAAAACTGTTTGACCTCCTTTCATGAGAGCGATGGAATTGAAATGGGCTTTTTTCTTTTTTTCTTTTCTCGTAATGATTTAATGGACTGCTTTGCGTACTTTTGTAATTTTTGAATCTGTTACAATGTATATTGGTGGTAATTAATAGGATAGTGTAGAAATAACAGTCACTACAACTTTCATATACGATTATACTACCTTTCCTCATTTTGGATTTTTTTTTAAATATTTTTTTTGGTCAGAAACAAAAAAAAATATTTTTACTTTTTACCATTTCTTACTATTTTGTCGCAATAATAACGAAAAAGCAAATTTTTTAATAATCGTTTTTCCATTTTTTTTTATTTAAAAACGAAAAACGATTTTTAATTATCTATTTTTGTGGGAATGAAATACAATCAATTGTTATTCAGCGAGATGAACATTTACGTACATCGTCTAGATTAATTCTAATCTATACATTTTTCAATGTACGCCGCGGACAATGGGAGGTGAATGAAAGGTTTCAATACTGCCCGCGGGAGGTAGCAGGCATTAGCATATATCTGCATACAAACAATGTAATATGGTTCAAAATATGCACAACTCGATACGTCATCCTTTTGTTGATGTTCAGCGTATGTTGTATAAAAACCAGGCATGTTCATCCGTTGGATGATAATAATATCTATGCACGCTTCACACCACGTCAATTTTTCCCCGTGATAAGTATCTGCTACGTGGGAGTTTCTTACGCCGGTTCTTCTCGACGGGTTAGGGTTGAACCGGTGGTAGTTTTTGTGTTGATATTCCGAGAATAACTTGTTATGATTTATTTGGAAATAAAATGTTTCTTTGTCATTATACGAACTTGTGTTACAGGTGTCAGACAGCGGAATTATATTTAATACCTTTATACTATACAGTTTTTTATTTATAACATAGCTGTTTGAGATTTTAATTAAATTCATACACAAATTTATTACACATCCAAGATACCGGGACACAGAAAACTTTTTGTTCCTTCGGCGGGATTCGAACCCGCGACCTTCAGTTTGTCATCGTCTATAATAAGCGAATCATCGTCTATATTTCTATAATAAGGGAATAAGCGAACAATCGAAAAACATCAGTTAAAAACAGTTTCTTTTAGTTTCTTCTGCGAAATGAGTCCAAATATAATAATAAATGTAATATTCATTCAATAACTCAATTTTTAACGTGTACAGCTTGGCAAAAAAGTCCTGGTGGCATTGACAGGTGAAACTAAAAACTCTTTCAACAATACAATATTTTACACATAATGGATTGGCAGAATACTACGTATTTGTTTTATATTTTAGTATACGAGTACATTCTATTTAAATATTTCTCTAATATAATCAGGGTAAAAGCTTAATCAGGTGAGAAAATTTTTAGTTCCATCTGTCAACAAGGTCATAACTTTTTTGCCAAGCTGTAAGTTTTTTGTTGCTTTTAATTGAATTTCATACATTTCATTTTTTACAATCGTTGCGAAAATATTTGATGAATCGGTACTAGTTCGATATAAATTCCCGAATGTAGCAAAATGTTCATTCGCTTCGAGATATTTCGGCGACTGTATTTTTAACGTTTTCGGTATTTTATTCCGTAATTGTGTGTAAAATTTATCCGGGAGTTCCGGGCTAATAAATGTCCCGGGCCGGATATAAAAAAAGTTGGATCGTTTGATACCGCGCTCTTCGTACGTTAACAATTTAAAGTACTTCTTGTGGTGTGGGGTTTAATTTTGTAGGACTTGTCCCTGTCGGAGTGTTCCAGGGATAACGAGATGCTTTTTCGTAATTAATTAAAAGGTACAGAGATCTAGGGCTGCACACAGAATCTATACTTATATTATAAAGCGGAAGAGTTGTTTGTTTTGTTTAAACGCGCTGATATCAGGAACTACTGGGCCGATTTGAAAAATTACTTTTTTGTTGGATAGTCCCTAGCATAAGCTTATATTATTATACTGTGCCCGCGACTTCGTTCGCGTGATTTTTGAGTGACTTAAACCGTTTACGCAGCGCACGCAACGAAAGTCCCCAAATGTGAATAGTTTTCCCCGTTTTTGCAACATTTCTCACTGACGCTTCGCTCCTATTGGTCGCAGCGTAATGTTATATAGCCTAAAGCCTGTCTCTATAAATGGACTATCCAACTAAAAAGTAATTTTTCAAATCGGACCAGTAGTTCCTGATATCAGCGCGTTTAAACAAAACAAACAACTCCGCTTTATTTTTTTGGTCAGGAGTTATTTTAACATAAATAATATCTATATTTTATACTGGTTATCTATACTTACAAACATGACGCATTAACTTATTACTTGTGTTAAGATGGTATATTTGTTTGTTTCTTTGGCTCCGAAATGACTGAACCGATTTTGATAATATTTGGTACAAATGTAGATTAGACAACGGGGAATAACATAGGAATTAGGACAAAATGTGGGTTTCTTGTGATATTTACGTCTTCAATTTCATTAAACACAAGTAAACAAAATTAAATTAAAAATTGCAAGTTACCGACGAATTTTCAAGCTGTAAGTCAACTGATGATGATTAGCTATAAAACCCGCGATCACATAAGGTTTTAAACGAAAAAAACTAGATTAAAATCATCCGAATATAGCTTGTTTCGTTTAAAAAAAAGTAATAAAATGCCCTAATCTCATCCCATATTAAGGCCGTGTTTCACCAAGCAACAGTATAGCTAGACAATTAAAACTTACACAAATTATTTTTTTTTTAAATTATTTATTACTATTTAATCATTTCACTAAGGCGGGCCCTAATGCCTACTGGCATTCTCCACCAGCCAACCTTAGGGTGATGCAGGGATATATTTTTAAATTTTTTTAAATATTTATTTAATGTCGCTTCAACATCTGGGTCATTAGCGACCACTATAAAATACATCTTAGTATAATATACTATAATTAACTTAAATTAATTTATAAAGTTGCAATACATCCATTTTCATTATTCAAACATTCATTTAAATTACTAGGTAACTTACAAAAACATTTTTCGCTTTATATTCATGCAGGGATAGTGTGAGTAGGCGCAATTCTTTAAATTACAGAATTCGAATACAAAACAAAATTATGCATTTACGTTGTCGCCATATACAAGGTGTAAAATAAATGACTGATATTTTTTTTTTTTTTTTTTTTTATTTATTTCCATCGCCCCTAACTTTGTCAGGGCTCGTTAATTTTTCCAATTACCAATAAAATATAAACAATACAATTAAAAATAATCAATTAATAATACAGAAAAATTTAAAATGTCAAACAATAATAATATCCAATACAATCATAATACAATTTCCTAAGCCTAATATCACAGTATTTTACATCACAGTTAACTAAAGAATACACACCCGAGCCATTCCTTTTGTTCACCGTCTCCACAATCTTGGTGCAATATTTAAGGAATGGCTCCCTACTTTTGCCCCCCAGAATGCTAGGCAGCTCCTCACCGGTCATCGTTATGCCCAATTTTTGCTCAATATCATACCTATTGTTTGTAAAAATCGGGCACTCGAGCAACAGGTGAGGAACTGACTCCGCAACTCCGGGCTGACACAGGCACGACGGGTCCTCCTTCAATTTGAATCTCTATATTCGGAACATAGATATATTATCATATAACTCATTGATATTATAGCCTGTTTAGTAAAAACAAAATAAAACAAATGTTTGGGGGTCTGCCATACAACTAACGTGATTCTTTGCGTTTTGCACGGAACTTCTTTTAAAATGTTCACGATTTCATGTTTCACTTTGTGTCATGTCTGTAATTTCTTTGTCCCGTGCTCAAGGTCCACTCTGTCGTGTGTTTCAATCTTCTAACTCTGTGGCGCAGTAACGTATTTTCTTTGTGCGACGTAAACTTTTTTAATATATATTTTATAATATTCTTTATACTGCGCCGTTCGCCTTTTGAGGTTCATCATTTGTTCAACTTTGCGTGTACACTTTGTAAGTTAATTTTTACTACCACAAAGTGTTTGTTGGTAACAACATAATACGTTTTCAGTTATTTATTTACTAGCTGTGCCCGCGACTTTGTTTGCGTGGTTTTTGAGTGACTTAAACCGTGTAAGTCACTCAAAAACCGCACGCAACCCAAATGTGAATCATTTTCCCCGTTTTTGCAACATTTCTCACTGACGCTTCGCTCCTATTGGTCGCAGCGTAATGTTATATAGCCTAAAGCCTTCCTCTATAAATGGACTATCCTACAAAAAATATTTTTTCAAAGCAGACCCGTAGTTTCTGAAATTATCGCTTTTAAACATACAAACAAACAAACTCTTCCGCTTTATTATATTAGTATAGATTTTAGTAGCATCATTCCTTTTGGTAAGTAGGTTGCTTACAAATGTACATTATCATAGAGGTATATAATAATAATAACCTTTATTTCAGGCTGCATAGGCCCATACTATAAATACCTTACAGACTTATATTATATAGATATTATAAATAGTGTACGAACATTTTTAAGACTCAGTAGTACTACAAGGAAACCAGTTGCAGTTTCGTTCTGTCTGTCTGTCTTTGCTAACTTATATAATAACAGAAATAACGAATTATTTTTGATTGTGCATACGACATAATAATAAATCTTAACATAAATCAAATTAATGTAATTTAGTACACCTAAGTTTATACAGGATGCAATATTAGTGAGTGATAATACTTTAGGGTGTGTTTGGGTCTCATATTTTAGTTTACTGTGAAATTACCAACGCCGAAAGAAATATATATTTTTTAAATTTTGTATGTAAAAATTTATGATAGTGGGAAATTTCTCATACAAACATGAAAGTCAAAAGTAAGTCTTTTAGAGCTGATACAGTAAACACATACACACCCTAAAGTATTATCACTCATTTATTTTACGCCTTGTATAGACTATACTCCGTTTCGGTTTAATTGAATCTAAATTAAAACACGAAATTGGAATCCGACCAAATGAATGTGTCATTTTATCTCTTTATTGCGATGTGAGTAAGTGACATTTAAATTGGACGCACTATAGGCAGCCATATTGAGTGTTTTATTATCGCATATAATTGGAATGAAATATACTTTCGGAAACATATAAAACAATAAATAAACACTTAATACCTAACTGTAACCGTACGATGCACTTTATCATGATTATGTCCGCCATTTTTAATTTTCATGGAAATGTATTTCGCGGAAGACATTCATCATAATTTAACTGACAGTGGAGGTTTGCGAGTGAAATCTTTTAAGAACAGAATAAATCTTAGGGTGAGTTCACAACAAGATGCGGCTCGCGCTTTATGCATAGTACTGGCTGTCTCGGCGAACTTAGGCCCGTATAAATAAAACAATCTCAAACCCAACCTCAACTTGAGAACCTTTTTGACAAATAAAACAACGTTTCGTTTCACTTTTAAAAGTAAACATCGTGTTTTTATCTATCAAATAGGTGCTCAAGGTGAGGTTGGGTTTGAGATTGTTTTATTTATACGGGCCAAACAAACTATCTCTCAGCGGAAGCTCGCATAAGAAAAAAAACTATGACTTTGAATCATTCTTCATTGGTGCTCCGCACCGTATACGTCTGAGCGTGATACTTTATAGCCTATAATCTTCCTCGATAAACGGGCTATTCAACGCTGGTGGAAATTTTGAAATCGGAGCAGTAGTTACTGTACTGTACAGTAACTAGAGATTAGCCTATTAAAGTGAAAGAAACAAATTCTTCAGGATTATAATATTAGAATAGATTTATACCAACTGAAGTTCACTTAGGTACTATACATATTTCACTGTAAGAATTCGAAATTTAGCCCAACCATATCTTTGTGTCTAGTAAATAAAGTTCAATTTAAAATACATATCGTTATATAATGGAGATACACTTATGCTAGTAATTAATATTATATGAGTATTGTTATAGTATAAAACTTATAAACTTTTACATACCACGGCGCATTAAGCACGCCTGGGAACCAATACTGTGCATGATATCATTTATATTATAAGACGATAGTTTGTGTCTGTACGTTTGTTGCTTCGTCACGCGAAAACGGGTGGACTAATTTTAATAACATTTAGTAAGCATAGAGTAAAACCCTGCATTAATATATATATACTACTTTTATTTTAAAATAGAGCAGTATTTCCGAGAGATACTCATTTATGCAGGCAGAAAAAAACTAGTTTATCTATATTAAATATTATTAAGCTAAAGAAGAGTTTGTTTGTACCTTACTAATCTCAGGAATTATTAAATAAAAATACATCTATACCTAAGCAATATATTAAAAAATATACATAGGTATCATACTCAAACACGATGAATTACTTTCGAAAGCCTATTGAATGAACTATAACTACAAATTGTAGTTTTTATCACCACTCGGTAAACTAGAAACTGGCAGTTTTACGCGCCGTAAAAAATAAGTTAACAGCTGTAACTAACTAGAGTTTTTGTTAACGAGCCCGTTTGTTGGCGTTTTGGAGTCCCTTTGTTAACTTTTGGCTTTGCTGATCCCGAAAGTTCCGAACGAACTATAATCATTGCTAATTTACATATATTAGGACAATAGGGTTTTGTGAAACGTCCACTAAACTCTACGGGTTAGGGTTGAATGTAACACGGGTTGTGTCATTTGTATATATTAATAAGATTTTAAAGTAGGCTTCTACATAAGGACAGGCTGTATAAGTGTACCCTAAAAGTACAAGGGAAAATGACGCCATATGTTGAGTTGAGAGTTGAGGAATATTATGTGAGCGATTGAACTATGATTTGTAAATAATTATATAACCTGTGATAACGGGATCGAATTTAGAAATGGTTATAAAATACCTTTTAACTTAAATATGACTGCTACATTAAATATAATAATAATAATGCCTCCCACACCGATTTCAGTGACGGTTGCCAGTTTCATTAAAACCAGGCCAGCTACGCAAGAGTTATTTAATAGTGCCCAAGTGTGTGCACAATACACAGAAACACTCTCTCTTCCTTCACTGTCGTAGCCCATTAGATCCGGTGCTTAACCTGCATTGTCCTAACAAAACTTGAAAACATAATTGTTTGTTGTTCCAACGCGGGCATCGCACCCACAACCTCCGAGTCGAGAGCTAGCCTCTACCGCGGAGGCGTTATACAACATAATGTAAGTTACGCGTCGCGGTACTTCGATTATAAAAATGTAAAATCCCAACGGCTAAGCAATAAAGGTGAAATAGCCTGAAAAGCGCGATCCATACACGGATTCCTCAGAAGATTGGACTTTCGTCATGCGGGGCACGCGTGACTTGACTACATCTGACGATGAATGAAAGTGAATAGATGTATGTGTAGGTGATGACAGTCTTTGTATCGAAGGCCCATAAACATAATGTGTGTATTTTGATACAAGGTGTAAAAAGAACAATCACTATAACTTTGAGATACGATTATACTACCTTTTCTCATTTTGGAAATGTGTTTTTTATAATTTTTTTGTCAAAAAGTAAATTTTTTGTTTTAAATTTTTTGTAAAATAATACATTTCTAGAATGAGAAAAGGTAGAATAATCATATCCCAAAGTTATAGTGACTGTTCTTTTTACACATAAGTATAAATAAGTATCTATTTTATAAGTAAGTTGTGATTCTATCCATATATTATATTCTATGTAGAAGAATAATGCTCCTTTAATATAATTCATAGCTCAAGTTAAGCAACCCGTCTGAAGGTAAAAATATCTTCGCATTTATAATTGACTCTCGACACAAAAAGGAGGTGAAATTTTTAAATATTGTCAGTCTGTCTGTAGCATCGTAGCTACCAAACGGATATTTATCTTTTACTTTGACTTAGAGACACTAAAAAGTAAAAAATAGAAACGTTTTAAAAAACCGACTTCAACAACTAACAAGCATAAAATAATACTTTTATAATGTATCTACAATTAATGTTCTTTTTGGAGTCGGTGTCAGGTAAAAGAACAACATCCTAAAGTTGCTGACTTGAAACTCATCTTTGCTGTCTTTAGTTTATTTTTTTACCTTGGTCAATAACCCTCGGGGCACCGATCTTTAGGAGCCCACCGCATTTCTCGCACCAAGTTGGCTCAGTCTGCTCTGTCAGCTATCTCAGGCATCAATAGGTTTTAATAGGTTCGTTTAGTAGCTGATGATAATGTTACATTTATGGGTGATAAAATGTGGATTACTGGCCATGTGTTGTCTAGCCGATACTAATTATAATCTGCAGATTAAGTCATTATGTGTTGACAATCTACACACGATCTTTAACCTAGACAAAAGTGATTTACGTGTTTAAACATCCAGGAAACAAATTTTTCTGCATTATACAAAAAATTAAATCATAGGAACCTAAGTCAAGCCTTTTTTGGTTTATAATGAAAATAATATCTAAATCGCTTAAGTTTTGAAGGAGAAACAGGGGTCCCCCAAATGTCGATTTCTTGTGCTTTTAATAGGTAATTTAAGTTCGTGCTGCAGTTGTCTCTATCGCGCTAGTGTTGGCTAGCTAGGGCGCTGCGAGAACCTGGGTGGCAGCCACTGCTCTGGCTGGAGATCCGCCGTGGGAGCTCGAGGCGCGGTGCTCGCCGAAGTGCACCTCTTCCGCGTCGAGAAGAGGCTGCAAGGCGATGCGCCGACTTGGGAGGAGCTCTCGCGACTGCGGAGGCTGGGGCAACAGTGGTTGCTACGAAGGTGGGGTGAGGTCCTGGCGCAGTCCCCGCATGGTCAGCATACGGCCACGGCACTGCGCCCAGTTCTTGCGGCGTGGATGCGCCGCAAAAGAAAGCCCCTCACCTTCCGCTTTACACAGGTACTCACCGGACACGGATGTTTCGGTGCGTACCTGTGTAAGGTTGCCAGGAGAGAGCCTACGCCAGCCTGCCACGAATGCGTCGCTGCGGAGGACACGGCTCAGCACACCTTAGAGGTGTGCGATCGATGGGTCGTGCAGCGCCACGATCTCGTGGCAGTGATTGGGCGGGACCTCTCGCTTTCGAGTGTGGTTCGCTGCATGCTCGAGAGCGATGAGGCATGGCAGGCGGCGGCCTCCTTTTGCGAATACGTCATTTCGCAGAAGGAGGCCTCGGAGCGGGACAGAGAGATTGACCCATCCTCTGTTCCGCTTCGCCGGCGCAGGACGGGGGTGCGGAGGCGTCGCTTTGCGGCCCCCCCATCTCACGTCTAGTAGTAGGTACTCTAGGCTCCGGGTAGAGGGATGGGTAACCTCCCCGGCTTTGTGTCTCGGCGCCGAGGAGAGCGCTTCAGTTTGCCGGAGCGCTCTCTTAATTTGATGGAAGTCCGGTCCCTGTAGAGGTGAACCGGCCGGTCGAGGGAGGAGTAGCCTGTGTTTAGACAGATCCAGGCACTCCACCCAACATAACGGCTGATGGCAATCCGCAAGTGGTTTTAGTGGGTAAACCGGCCGTAGCGAGCCGGGAGTCCCACATACCCCTCGGGGACCCTCCCGGGGGGATGCGTAATGCATTTCCCTTGCGAAAAAAAAAAAGGGCGCTGCGAGAAAGCAATAGATTTTATAAATTACCTACTTTATATTTCTCTTAACCGTGAGGTTTCCTCTTAAGCCAGTAGAGAGCCAGTCTGTTTACAAGGCCAACTGTTAGTTACTGATAACTAACAGTTGGCCTTGTAAACAGACTGAGCTAGATCCCTTCGCCGCGTATATTTAATTACATGTGGTAACGGACACATTATGTGGCCGGACCGAAACTGATGGGGCTCGGGTCACGACCGATAAACTCGCTTACGATCAGGGTTGGCACTGACTATTTTACTATGGTAAAATAATCGGTCCCGTTCAATTTGAACCTAAACGTAAACAAACCAGTCTATAGCGCAACATAGACTAGTTACTGATGCGAATATAACACAGTCATTATTGTTTCCGATTCTGAATCTCATCTCAGTTCATCATCTCTCAGTTTCGACAGTCAAATGGCGTATTTTTACTGTTAAAGTTATTCATTTGATGTTTAAAGATGTTGATTGTTGTTTAATTGTTATAAAATGTATTGGACAATAAAGTATGATCCCTAAATATTCCTATGAAATTGTTTATAAGTGTGTACAATAAGTGAATACTGAAGTTTTTAAATTTTAAAAATGAAACGAAATTTTTTATCTGTCAAGTAGGTACCCAAGTTCGTAATCCTTGAGACCGATCGTAACATACGCTTCACACCACGTCAATCTGGCCCCGTGCTAAGTATCCGAAGGACTTGTGTTACAGGTACCAGAAAACGGAAATATATTTAATAGTTTTATATACACATATTTTAGATTTTTATTATATTAAAACACAAAAAGTTTTTAATACAAATCCATGACCCAGGAACATTGAAAACTTTTTGTTCCCTCGGCGGGATTCGAACCCGCGACCTCTTGCTCGAGCACCAACGTGCCTAGGACTTTCGGATGAATTAGAGACACATCGTTGTTAGCAGCCCTGCCCGAACGACCCGTTAACGTAACCAAGCTGATTACCGAGCTAATGGAATTAGGGACAGTTCGGCTATCGTCGGCTTTTGTCGGCTATCATCGGCCCCGTTTGAATATGTTATTTAGGGTTACGTACCCGAGGAGTAAAAACGGCACTTTATTACTGGACTCCGCTGTCTGTTCGGGTTGGCCGTCTCTCTTTCACCAGGGCCCTGATTCAAGATGCCATCGCTATAATATATCGCTTACGAACTCTCTTCGCTTACGGTCTCATACAAGTGATACAACTTTTTTGTTGTTGTACAGAACCCGTGACTGAGTCGGACTCGCACTTGGCCGGTTTTCCTCAAATGAATCCCGTATTCGCTGTTTTAGTTTGACTTGATATGGAGAGGGCTGAAAAGGTCCGATTAAGAATGTGCTGATTAGAAGTAATTGGAAAGCTTCTGCAGATTCATCATGTATACTGTATTTCGATCCAGCTTAATGTTTTTGTAAACAAGAAAACGAAAATGCTGTAAGTACAATGCTTTAAGTACAGCATTTTCGTTTTCTTGCGTCGATGTGGATGTGTCAATTGCATTTTATAGCAATTTCACTTACTATCGTAGTTTTTAATAGCAATACTAAATAAAAAACTTAACGTGAGTAAATAAAAGTTGTAACGAATCTATTGATATTTCTTTTATTACAATTGGATCAGTAGTTTAGGTGCTACGGTGAAACAAACATCTCTTTTATCATTATTTAAAGGATTTTCGTACATGAAATGACGAGAACAATCCTATGGTTCTCTTATAAGATAAACTCTATAGAGTCAGAGAGATATATCTGTCCCGGCGAGCTTCGTTGCGCCATTGCATCACCACCTATTGGGTCCAATTAATACACTTAAATTTTTCACCTAACTTCCTCGAGAACCACTCTATTTATTTATTAATTTATTTTTTAAAGAATGTTAAACTTGGCAATATACAATTTCCAACAAAAAGAAATCATTTAAATCGATCATAAAAACTTGTGGATAAGTAAGATTAATCTTCTTTATCTTCTATTCTATTCTTTATTACAATTGATGACAAAATTTACTATCGGTTTTATAACACATTTCAAATTCAAAAGTACTTTGACTGTTTGAGGGTTATAAAAGTATTATGCTTCTGGACCAAATTTGAGTTAGCACCGTTGAAAACTTCGTAAAAATTGCTTTAAAATGCGTGGCTAGTTTCGTACCAAATCCCGCTAAAATATACAGAAATCTGCCCACCAAAAATAGATTCAAAATCAAAAGCCCCTATAACAGTGCATACCAGTATCAAAATCCGATTGAGCTTAAACGATTTTATGTATTATATTTTTGAAAACTACGATTTTGAAAAGTGGGTTTTGATACTATACCCCTCAATTGGCTGTTCTTTAAAAAATAACCCTGTATATTATCTGTGTGTTAAGGTAACATTTATACTGGTCTATCATAATATTGATGTAGTCCATGGTAATTACTAATTAATCAGTCCACGATTTATTACGTTCCACATACTGGATACACATACAGATAGCAACATTGAATAGCTAATCAGTTAAGTATTTTTTATTAGTAAGGGTGTGAAAATGAACTAAATTTCAATAACCTGACTGATTTTACGTCAGCTCTGTTAAAAGGGCTTTGTTACAGTCCGCTAACTAGTTGGACGTTGAGCGACGCTTGTTCAATCAACAGCCTAGTTATTCGATTAAATGCCATTTCTAAACACGCTAGTCGTTCAGTTAAAATGCTGATTCAATTAGATGACTGCGACATATGCAGGAGTAAACTGTAATTTTACTCAACGATACCCCAGTGTAATTTTGGTGCTACGGTGTTCGTAGATGCGCTACGCCTTCGTAGCAGTCGTTCTCTGTTGATCTAGTTTAGTATATTTTTTAAATTATTTTACTAGCTGACCCGTGCCCACTTCGTTGAGCAAGCCGTTCAAACCTTTCCTGGACTTCCACGAATATTTCAAGACCAAAAATGGCCGAATCGGTTTAGCCGTTCTCGAGTTTTAGTGAGACTAACGAACAGCAATTCATTATTATATATAAGAGAAGAAGAAGATAATTGATATTATACAAGTATTTTATTGATTTCTATGGTTACTAATTTTTCATGCTTCTTATTTCAGATAAATTAGTTATTTTAGAATTGATATTATACAATTATTTTCTTGATTTCTATGGTTACTCTGCTTCTGCAGTTTTATAATAAAGTACGCATACTGTAAAGAAGTATTCATATACTATTATATCATGCTATTAAAAATGTATCACGGTTCGTAATTCACAGAATGCTTTAAATGTATTTGTGTTGTTAATTCATTCATTCCTCTATTGTGAGTGATCCTTGCAACTCAGACGTCATCGGAAGGTGTTCGGGGGTTGTTAGGGGGGGGGGGGGGTCGCAATATCCGGCGGCGGGAAGCGGCCATTAGCACTGAGTACTGTTCCCACTGTGGAGTTACGGTTGAGGTATACCTGTATATAATAATAATAGCTCCCCTCACCGATTTCGGTGTCGGTAGCCGATTTCATTAAAACCAGGCCAGCTACGCAGGAGTTATTTCATAGTGCCCAAGTGTGTGTGCAATACACAAAGACACTCTCTCTTCCTTTTACTCTCATAACCCAGTGGGACGGTAAACCGACACGACAGGCGAGAGAACAGACGAAGGACCGACTTTTTACATGCCCATCCGACGCATAGATCATCTTTCTTGTCAGACACTCAGGTGATCAGCCTGCATTGTCCTAACCAAACTTGAAAACCTATTTTTTTTTTGTTGTAGCAACGCGGGAATCGAACCCACGACCTCCTGGTCGAGAGCGAAGCTCTGAACCACTAGACCACGGAGGCGATTAAACCTGAATTACTGTATAGTCAAGGTTGTCAATAGGACTCCAGAACTCGGCTAAGGACAGAATACTGAAACGCTAATCGAAGTTAGGAGAGCTGTTCACTGTCACTGTCTCTACTTGGTGAAATGACAAGGACAATAGCAGCGGTAGATTGTTTTTCTTGTTGACTTTCCGAAAATAGCTTGCTTTTGGAAATAAAACTTTTTTTTTACTTAAACATGTGACTAGCGCACCAATTATTTTTTATCGTTTCACTTATTCATCTGGTGCTTCCCCATTCTGACTTTTTTGTTATTACAATTGCACGTGACTCCGGCTCTACCTGGATGGTGGGGGGGGGGGGGGGGGTATAGAAAATTTCCTGCTCGTCCTTCATTCTTCTTCGCGAATTACTCGAAAGTAATCGCCAAACAAGTGCGTTGTTTATGATAAGGACGGCAGTATTAGAATGTCCATATATTTTCCTTTTTTCCTTAAATTTATTAAAAGAGATATGGACGTTCAAGAACCTAAAAAATATAGCCAGATTTTCGACTGTGAAACCAAGCAAGGTATCAAATTGGAGTACATTTTGTGATAAAATCGAAACATAGAAACAGTTCAAGGTTTTGGAGGAGGAAACTAGGGTCTCCTAATCGTCGATTCCTCGTACTTTTAAAGGGTAATTTCAGTTCAAGCTGCAGTTGTCTCTATCGGTTTGATCGGGCAGTTGCGGGACAGCGATATACTTTGCAAATACCTATTTTGCATTTTTCTTGCCCGTGCTGTTTCCTCTTAAACACACACACACACTTTTTTATTATTTGTACAATATTATAACCGACGACTGACGACCTCCGTAGCGCAGCGTCGGTGCTCGAGCGAGGGGTCGCGGGTTTGAATTCTGCCGAGGGAACAAAAAGTTTTCAATGTTCCTGGGTCATGGATGTGTATAATATCATAAAAATCTTAAATATGTGTATAGTATAAAAGTATTAAATATATTTCCGTTATCTGGAACCTGTAACACAAGTTCTTTGGATACTTAGCATGGGGCCAGATTGACGTGGTGTGAAGCGTCCATAGATATTATTATATTATAACCGTGGCTTCCCCAGTTCCCGTACTTGTATAAGATCATTGCTGGGGGCTTTTGTTATTATTTTTATCTCAGGTAGAGACTGGGTAATGAAAAGGGCGCGCGACCTTTACAAGTATTTTAAGGTCGTTGAGACTAAATTTGGATTGTGAAAGGAATAAAACGAGGTGAAATGTATTTAAAAATAATGTGATCCTTTGGTACTTACATGAACTTGGACAACATAGGGTTCCTAATTGAGCACTTGATTATAATTGAAGACATGAATAGATGAAGGTGATATGAAGCAAATTCTGATTTCGAGAAAATTGAGTTCAAACTGTCACTTAAACATTTTAGAATACGTCGTGTTCGTATTATGTACATCAATCTAAAGATCCGTCTCTAGAATCAATGTACTTAATATATAAATAAGATTTGCTGTTTCGCGAACAATACTCTGATTTGTAATTACAAATATTATATTATATATTTTAAGCTCGTTAAACCTTTATTTAAAACCATAACAATGTAAGTGATGTGTGTGTGTGTGTGTATGTATAAATATTGTAATTATATAGTATCGTAGCTGTATGGCAATGTGATTATAGTATTATTATGTATTGCTTACCATTTGTTTGTTAAGCCGGCTCGAGGTAGTTTTTTAAATTCTCAGATGCTTGCCAGGTATACCTATACTTATTGATTATCGTGCCACTCGTCCAACTCCCTATCTCATAAATTGAGACTTTCAGAATCCTAGTATATGGCCTTGTAATTGCTTATTTATTAATACATACCTATACTTATTAATACATATATTACCTATAATACTATCCAAACATAATAATATTTTATAATACTTATACTATTGCTGTATTATGTTTATTTATGGTACTTTTGTGGTTGCTTTCTTGCTAAGTCTGTTGTACGTCTTACGGTTTGGGGCCACGGAAGACCAGGTACCGCGGCGCGCCGCGCCGTAGTATTATACCTGAGTGGTCGCCATTTCAGATTTAATTTTGGACATTACACTGCTCAACTGCCTAAATCCTTGTTATTTGTGTTTCTCTTTTATATTGTTTTTTTTGTACCATTGTGTCAACATTTTACTGTATTTTATATGTTTTAGTTAATATGTACCTATGTAATGTCTAAATTATCTGAATAAAGATTTTACTTATTTATTTAATACGTTACTACATATTCCAAAATGTTTAAATGACAGCTCAATCTCCATTTTCTGGGTAATTTTTTTTGCGACATATCATTTGCGACCTTCATATAGATGAAGGTAGAATAAAATAATTGAAGACATGAAAAGTCATGTCTTCAATTATTTTATTAAATGGATAGTGCTCTGAAATATAGAAAAGTTTACAATAGGAAACTATTACTATTGTAAACTGTAGTAAACTGTAGTTTGTATTGCATACTTACTAAAGTATACTAACAATCTGTACTTTTTAAGTAATTGCTGATTGACTTTCGTATGGGGCGTTTTCACAATACTTACAAATTGCTTTAATACTTGTCGTATATTACTTAATTTATCTATATACTGTTGTTCGTTAGTAGGCTTAAACTCGGGAACGGCTGAACCGATTCGGTTATTTTTGGTCATGAAATATTCGTGGAAGTCCCGGGAAGGTTTAAACGGTTTATCACAAACTATTTCTATGCACAATGAAGTGGGTAATATTTTACACTGAAACCTATAAATAATCTCTGCACCATACAGGCTAAGATCTAATCGAGAGATTATATTGATTGCTATTAGTCATCATGTACGCAGATATAAGAGGTACTTGACTCAGTAACACATGCTCGCATCATAAAACTACTGCCCTATCTCCAATATCGCCGGCTTAAGGGAAATCCCTTGTAACCTTGAACCCCAGTTGGACTATATTCTTCCAGACCTCTTAGTTTGGTGGATCGATGTGAGATAGTTATGGGAGCCTGGTAGGTACGGATGTAATTGAAGCCCGTATAAATAAAACAATCTCAAACCAGGGTGGGTTGGGAACCTTGGGAACTTGAGAACCTATTTGACAGATAATAAAAACGTTTCGTTTTACTTTTAAAAATAAAAAACTTTACTTATGTAACATACTTAAATTTTTTCTTTTTCAAAACGTAAAAATAAAGATTATACTTATTTTAATGTTTTTCTGTAATCTATAATATGAATATTTCGGTATAAAAAGAAAAGAAATTAAAGCACTATGTAACATTAATATAGTGGTTCACTTTTAAAAGTGAAACGAAACGTTGTTTTATGTGTCAAATAGGTTCTCAAGTGACGTTGGGTGTGAGATTTTTTTTTATACGAGCGTTAGTCTAAATGTAAATAAAATAACCACATTTTAAAACTACGCAAATTATATAAAGCTTTTACTAGCTGGGCCATTATCACGAATATGCAGGCTATAATATTAATGAGTTTTAATACTTTAGTGTGTGTATACGTCCCCTATAATAGAGTTTACAGCGAAAGTACCAGCGCTGAAAGACTTACTTTTGACGTACATGTTTCCATGAGAATTGCCCCGCCATCATAAATTTGCCCATACAATAATTAAAAAAAAGTAACTGTTTCAGCGCTAGTACTTTCACAGTAAATAAATAAATAAATAAAAAACGTTTTATTTCCAAATGAAACTTACAAAGTTATTTTCGGAAAGTCAACAAGAAAAACAAGCTACCTAGTAAACTCTGTATACGGGACCTATGCACAACCTAAAGTATTATCGCTCATTATTATTATTATACATTTTCACCACTTTGATCTTCCGACTTACAGATTTCAAATTTTCAAAGGTGTATTTTTTTAAGTTAACATTCATAACTACATTTTCAGCTAAATAAGTTTTTACTAAAAGACCAACGTCGCACAGGTGAACGCACCAAGTGCCTCAGCATGTAGCTTAAGGTCAGGTTACACGTGTACTGAAGGTTCAAGGTTAGTTAAGTGGAAACGTCTCAAACGGCACACTGTTTGATCAAGTATTTATGCAGGGCTTGTGAAGATTAGTGCGTTGATGTTGTGAGTATTAACCCGGTTTCTGAAATGCTGATCAAATCGTCGATCAGCTGCCTTAACTGGGGCTTAGCAATGATAGATAGCGTTTATATAGAGTTTGTGAAAACTTATCGTCTCTTTCAATAGCTTATCTATATATAACGGGTGTAAAAAGTACAGTTACTATAACTTTGGGATATGATTATACTATCTTTTTTCACTGCTTGGTGGAATGTTTAGTGCGAATAGGAGAGTTTCTATCTTGATAATGTTGCTTTCTAATTTGAAAAACTTTGAAAAAAGAATTATTAATATCGGTCCAGTACTTTTTGAGTTAAGTCGTTACATACAAAAATACAAATCTTTTTCTTTATAATATGTATTAGTGTAGATTGTGCCCGGTCGAGTGACAACTTCAATTGTACGTTATTATTATGATGTATTATACACATTATATACATGGAACGTGTTAAATGTGGTGTTATATTTGTTTGGCGTGGTAGTCTGTACCTGAACCGAAACTTTAGAATAGGTTTAACAATTGGAATTTTACCGTTGACATTTTTATTAAGTATAAATTCAAATTGTTTCAACCCTATTCTTAAGTTGCAGTTTATGTACCGAGATAAAAGGGAATAAAATATATTGTAAAGTTAATTCTTTATTCTCTGAGTAATATTCTTCAGCTCCAGCTTAAGTCGCTCGTAAAGCAAAAGCAACACGCTCTTTTGTTTGTTAGGGTTGTCAATTACGAGTAATTAGTTTTTTTTGCTATTATATAATGTATATAAGCTATATTTCAGCGATTATATTAGTATGTCAGTTGTAGAAGTATTTGTACGACTACTAGCAGCCACGGCCTTGATATTTATCTATTTATATACAGGTTGTAAAAAAGCAGTGACTATAACTTTAGGATTGTACCTTTCCTCATTGTAGAAATGTATATTTTTTATTGTGTTAAAAAAAACTATTTGTGTTAAAAAAGTAAATAAAATATATATTTCAATCTAATCATATCCTAAAGTTAAATTGACTTTTCCTTCTACACTCAGCATTAACTAGGTTAAGAGAAACTTTTAAAATTAATTTTGAATTCATTATATTCAATTGTTGACCAAAAATTCCTATAAATGTAACGGTAATCCCATAAATCACACCCATTAAGTTCGTCCACTTTACTCTTTTTGTTTACGTATGGATGAGATTATCCAAAAGAGTATTTATTCTACTTTATGGCTCCAAATTCAATAACGGATAATCGTGGGCTCAGGTTATGACGTCATACGGTTTTATGGCACCTGACCTTTGAGATAAGGGATTTACATAACCTGAGACTGAAATAGCTAAGCGATTTCCTAACAAACGCTAGGTAGGGCATCTAAATGTTAGACACTAGGTAGACGTTTCCCGCGACTTTGTATGCGACAGAAAATCCCACGGGCACCGTATATTTTATATAAAAGTAGCTTCCCTGTGATATACCTAGTCCTGCCATAAATACTGATACAAAGAAAAATATATTTTTTCTATTGCAAATAACATTTATTTCTTTTACAGTGTGTTAGTTTTATTCATAAATAAAAAGGTATTTAAAATATGAAAAGTTTATTCAAAGTGGCCGCCGTTGCAATACAGTCCTTTAAACGTTGAGGCCAGATATCAATAGAAGTACGCACTCTTTCCATGGGAAAATTCCTCACTGCCAATCGTATGGATTGCTTCAGGGACTCCAAATTGTCATGGCGTTTAGAGCAAGACTCTCTAAAACTGACCATAAATCGTAATCCAGTGGATTAAGATCGGTACTAGACGATAGCCAATCTTCAGCTCTTATGAAGTCCGAAACGTTCGTTTCCAACCAAGACTGCGTAGAGCGAGCTTTATGAGCTGGTGCCGAGTCTTATTGGAAGGACCATTCTTGGTTATCGAACATAGTTTTGTTAAGGGGTTTCACTACCTTCTCAAGAATGGTATCTTGATACACTTGGGCCGACGTTTTGATACATTTTTCACAAAAGTATGGCTCAGTCACTCCTTCATAGCTAATACCTCATCAAACCATCACTGACGTCAGATAGTGCCCACGTTGCACTCTCTCAACCCATTGGGAAGCTTCCTTAGAGCTTTGAGCATAAATACGGTCATTTTGCTTGTTAAAATGTTGTTCAATTGTAAAAAAAATCTCATCAGTAAACAAAATTTTTCTGTGACCTCCCTTTGCGTACCGCCTCAGTAATTGTTTTGATTTTAGCACCCTATTCTTTTTTAAATTATCAGTTAGAAAATGACCAGTACGTCTCTTATAGGCTGAAAGTCTTAACTCGTCTTTTAAAATACGCGACATGGTTCTAGGGGCTATCTTCATCTCCCGAGATAAAATCTTTTTTTTTCGAACCGGTTTTCTTCGAATTCTTTCTCTTACTGCCTTAACCACCTTTTCCCTACGAACACAGCGCGGACGGCCAGATCTTTTTTTGTCACAAACAGAGGAAGTCTCATTGTACCTATTAATAGCCCGATACATACATTTTGCTTATACCAAGCGTATAGAGAGTTTTAAAAATTGCATTGGGCTCCATACCTACTTTGTGTAACGCAATCACAGCGATTCTGTTCTCTTTATCACCCCACTCCATTTCAATATCTCAAAATAATAAACAATGTAATGGCGCCAACATGAGAAAACACAATGAATAATCATGTAAAAATGACAGATTCCAAATTCAAATCGAATATTTTATTTATTTTAAATTGTAACAGTATTTATGGCCAGACTAAGTACAAACAAGCAAACAAATATAGGTACTCTTATTTTATTATAACATATATTTCTACACAAATATTGTTAGTTGTGTAGAAATAAGTAATTTACTACCAGTAAAATATATATTAGTAAATATTCCATGTAAGAGAATCCTTTTTGTTTTCTTGTCATTTTGTTAAAGTATTCACTCATATTACTAAATATGAGTGAAAACCTTTAAATGGCGCTTTATTTACGCTATTAGTGAAAAATAAGACGCATTGACTCTGCGAAAGTGTGAAATGAGCCTAAATGTTAAGTAAAGTTATTTTCATATATATAAGTATACTATGATTATCTATTTTTCTCTTATCTTCTTTTGAAAATTATTTATATTCAACGCGACCTTTGATCTGTGGACTTGAAAATATTGAGCGCCTAACTGAAAAAATAAGAAAATCGTATCTCATCGTACATTATCATAGATAAAAGGAAATTTGTCCGTTAGAACATGAATTTGAATAAAAAAGTCTAAATAAGAATATAAATTGTATAAATTTGAATAGAGAAACCTGGGAATATTATGTATTTGCGAAATATAGCAGATGACGTCACTCCGACTCATTTCCCGCGCAGGAAGGCGCCGTCTTGCTTTTGTTTCGTTTTGGCGTTTCTTTTTTTTTATTAACTGCGAGTTGTCACAAAGAAAGAAAGCTGAAATGCTTTTATACTTAGTGATTTTACTTCACAGTATAATAATGACTTATAAGTAACCACTTGCGCTATTATGAGTTTCTTCATAAACCCAGTTAAGTTGTATCTCTCCTTTATATTCAGGGTTAACTCCTGAATATAAAGAAGATACAAGTTAACTGGGGGTTTGTTGTTTAATCAAGACTGACTAAAGTAGGCCTACAATCGTTTTGTTACATATCAATTTCGTTTCCGAAATATCAAATATTTGATTGGTCAATATTCGTGAAAAGTATCCTTTGCCTTCAGGGTTAACTCCTGAATACAAAGAAGAGATAAAAATTAACTAGGGGTTTGTTGTTTAATCAAGACTGGCTGAAGTTGGCCTACAAGCGTTTTGTTATAAAATTATACAAAATTTTATTCCTACCGAAATATCAAATATTTGATTGGTTCATGAAAAGTATCCTTTGCATTCATCTGATATTCGTCCCACGGACCAAACGAGCAATATTAAGGGTATTATTTTCCACGAAACATAACTATTTGACGATTTTTCTACTGTACGTAAATATTTCAATATCTTGTCCTTCCGAGAGTTGCGGGACCTTCGAGTTGTGGATGTGTATTTATTTTACAATATTTTGTGTAGAAATTTCCGGATCCGAATCTCATGTTTGTGGAACGTGTCGTATGTTGTATCAAAATATTAACATTTATTGTGATGTTATATAAACAGGATAATGGTCGGTGACTGGTAAATTTATTTTCCCCAATCTAACTAACTAACTACACTCAAAAGTGATACATTGTTTATAAATATATGCAAAAGTCAATTATAAATTACAAAATATTTAAGTGACAACTTAATAATGGGATATGATTATACTACCTTTTCTCATTCTAAAAATGTATTTCCAAAAATATTTTTTTCGTTATTCTTGCGACAAAAAAATAAGAAATGGTAAAGAGATTTTTCTTTTTAAATTCATTTCTAAAATGAGGAAAGGTAGTATAAAAGTATCTCAAAGTTATAGTGACTGTTCTTTTTACAGCCAGATATTACAAAACATTTTCTTTTCGTTATTAAACGTGTATAACTTCACCGTACTCAAAAGCATTATCTCTTACTTATAAGACAGCATTAAGTTAGGCTAAACCCCATTTGCACTCGTACAAGGAAATAATAAAGTAATTACTATATCATATATAATACAGCCGGAATAAAGAGGATATAATATGACGTTTCCTGTTTCACTGACATCTATAACAGGCCACGGTTAGGTTGGGGCCGGGGGAGAGATGAAATGAAGATATTATTTATAATTTTATTTTCAGATCCCATATTACATAATATACTTACAGTGTGACTGGTGAGACATGAGCAATACTTGAGGACGTGATATTTGGCTATTATATGAGATGAAAAAAAAATAATATAAAAAAATGATATCGATTAGTCACTGAGTAAATGTAGCTTAAACTTGAATAATTATTTACTCAACATGGATACCGCGTGTAGGTGCGCTCCCGTACTACCTACGTTGATGTCGAACGCCGCCGCGCCAGCTGCAGGTATGCCTACTTGCCTAGCCGCGTAATTTTCATAGTACCCATAATTCATTAATTTAAAAGAAAATTTGGTAAAAAATTAAGTACCTAATTTTATTACATATTTATAATGGGAATCGGGTACCGAGTACTCTCCGTAAGCATTGCACATGTCTCACCAGTCAGGCTGTGTAGTTCATATTCATACAGTACAATAATATGTATGTAAATATAAGATTACTTCAGTAGGGTTCATGTTTATACAGTTAAATAATAATTATCTATCTTCTCTATCTTCTTATCTTATATATAAAAATGAATCGTTGTTCGTTTGTCTCGCTAATGCTCGAGAACGGCTGAACTGATTTAGCTATTTTTGGTCAAGACCAAAAATAGCTAAATCAGTTCATATTTCAAGAAATATTCGTGGAAGTTCAGGGAATGTTTAAACGGTTATTTTATTTTTTTTATGCTTAACGAAGTGGGCACGGGTCAGCTAGTCTTATATAAAAAAATGAATTGGTGTTCGTTAGTCTCGCTAAAACTCGAGAACGGCTGCACCGATTTGCCTATTTTTGGTCTTGAAATATTCGTGGAGTCCAGGGAAGGTTTAAACGGTTCATCACAAACTGTTTGTATGTTTAACAAAACACGGGTCAGCTATGTAAATATGTAAATACATATAAGTACTAGTATGAACACAGCCGCCAGCGTCTATCATTCAGGTTCAAGCAGTATATTACTTTGTTGAATACATACGTAAATATTAGGTTTAGTTATAATGTGTTTGTAGAATCACGAATTATTTAAAGTGACTTCGATATCGTTTCAGCACAAGAAATCCATCACGGCGAATATCAGCCTATTTCAAAAGTGAGGTGCTATTTCATTTCGCTTTTTCAGTTCGCTTAGAACACTGCCAAGTGCCAACGTCCACACTTGTCACAATGCTAGATTTGAAATCGCTTAACATGTCACTTAAAATTTTAAAAATATAAATTTAAATACCATTACGGTGTTTAAATTTAGATTTTGTCTCCCTTTCATGTTTCGAAAGGGATAGATCGTAACTGCAGCTGCGCATTAAACGCCGTTATAGCATTTGAAATTGGAGCTAAGATTAATTCCTACGTTGAGATCAGTTCAATCCGCAGGAGTACGCTAATACAATAAGCTATGTTCTGTCACGCTACGTGTCACGTCCCGGGCACGTGAACCGCACGTGACGGGAGCGTGACGAGCTCTCTAGCGGCGGGATTAAGGATGCATGCACTGAGATTACTGAGACTTGCAGATGCAGTTTACTATAAGCAACTATAAGCAATGGTTACACTTAAATACAAAACTAAGGCCCGTTTATATAAAGAAGTCTTAATTAAACCCAACCTGACTTGAGAACCTATTTGACATTACAAAAACGTTTCGTTTCACTTTTAAAAGTGAAGAACTTTACTTCTGTTACATACTTTAATTTTTTTCTTTTTTAAATGTAAAAATAGTAGCTCCCCTCACCGATTTCGGTGTCGGTAGCCGATTTCATTGAAACCAGGCCAGCTACGCAAGAGTTATTTTAGAGTATATAATACACAGAAGCACTTTCTCTTCCTTTTACTCTCATAACCCAGTGGGACGATAAACCGACACGACTCGATAGAGAACAGGCGCAGGTCTGACTTTTTACATGCCCATCCGACGCATGGATCATCTTTCTTGTCAGACAATCAGGTGATCAGCCTGCATTGTCCTAACCAAACTTGAAAACAACATTTTTGTTGTTCCAACACGCAACAGTGCGAAGCTCTGAACCACTACAGTCCACGGAGGCGAAACGTAAAAATAATGATTATAAAAATATACATTATATTTATTTTAATGTTTTTCTGTAATCTATTATTGTATAAAAATATATAACTGTATAGAAAAACGAAAATAAATTAATATGTAATATGTAAATTAACATTAATAAAGTTTTTCACTTTTAAAAGTGAAACGAAACGTTGTTTTATCTGTCACATAGGTTCTCAAGTACAGGTTGGGTTTGTGACTTCTTTATTTATACGGGCCTTAATATCTAAAGTTGAGTCGCTAGATCCGTGACGCGTACTACTGGGTGTCAAATTGTTTCTTATATCAAGCCCAATATAGTTTGAAGAACGCGTAGAGCATTTTTTGTTTTGGCACCTCATGTAAATTACTTACAATAACGCGACAAATCGCGATTAATCATCTCCTTGAAATGCAAAGGTCTAAAATAACCAAAAATCCAACGCGAGTTTTTGGTTTCTTAGACCTTTGCATTTTTTTTATTTGTATTTGATTTGGAATTCGAAAAGCCGGAGTAAATTCCGAGTATTGGCAACAATAGGGCTTATTTCGGTTACGGATATTACATTTTTACAGTAGCAAAACTGTAATTTCGGATTCGGTTACGGTTATTTTTTAATATCGGATATCCGATAGTTTACGGTTACCCTGCTTATTACTACACGTATTTTTTTTTTACAAATGGTGTGTTTGATTTTAAGCTCTATTTTATTAGCCCATAGTTCTATTTTTGGTGCTATGAGTTTCCTATTCTGGATTCTGGATTATATAGCTCCAGCCCCCACGCGGCTATAGAAGATCAACATTAAGATATAAATATTCCCAATTAAGACCCACCAACGCTTGTTAGTGTTAATTGTTGGTTTGAATATCAAGCGTTCTCTTTCATTAATATGAAGCACGAGAGAGATGACGTGATAGTTAATTAATGATTACCATCAACAGGCGTTAGTGGAATTGGCAGTAAAATATAAACGACATTTAGGGTCTGGTCAACAGACGCGACGCGGCGCAATAAATAAGCCGAATTAAGTACAAATATTGACGTTAAAATATTGATAAGCATAACATCACATTAAGCTAAATCTCCTTAATTAAGGAGAAGATACGAAATGAAATTAGTAATTAGTGTTTTCGAATTGTGGCGCTAGATAGCGGTTTTCGGAATGTGCCTAGTTTTCACCCTTTGCCAGTCGTATTGCCAGTAGTAGGGTGATACCATTTTCTAGTACTAGGTCGTGTGTCGGTTATATATATCTACTTTGTGCCCGTAGTGTCTCGTAATTAATAATTTCGCGAGTTCCTTTCTTTTTTATATATAAGAAAGAGAAAGAAGATAGTAATAATTACGCGAGTTCCTTCCTCCTTCTCGCCGGACTAGTTCCCGAACCGATGGTAGACATCATGTCGGACAATTCTATAACCTTTAGTTGACCTCATATTACGAGTCGTAATGGAGGCTATCGAGTACAAACCGCCGCTAGGGGCGCTTGTGTAGCGTGAGGTCAAGGAAATGTTTGCGGGTTGGCTACGCGGGTTTATTTCAAACTCAAAACTTTTAATTTCCGTTAATAGGTTATAGAATTGTCCGACATGATGTCTACCACCGGTTCGGGAACTAGCCCGGCGAGAAGGAGGAAGGAACTCGCGTAATTATTACTATCTTCTTTCTCTTTCTTATATATAAAAATGCTGTTTGTTAGTCTCGCTAAAACTCGATAACGGCTATACCGATTCGGCTATTTTTGCCAAGAAAAAAATTCTCTACTCGTCCTTCTCTTCACACTATATTCAATCATGAGACATTATGTATATCCTGAGGACCTATGTAAATACTTCGGCTGTCTTACATAAACAACCCTCTTACGTACCTACAGCCAGTAATTTATACGGCACCTACATAAA
This sequence comes from Celastrina argiolus, assembly GCA_905187575.2. Classification (NCBI taxonomy): domain Eukaryota; kingdom Metazoa; phylum Arthropoda; class Insecta; order Lepidoptera; family Lycaenidae; genus Celastrina; species Celastrina argiolus. The sequence continues at coordinate 15,250,853 of LR994590.1, read as the reverse complement.
TTAGTTTACAGACAGGGCATTTATGAAGTTAGTTGGAGTTTTCCAAGCCGCTGAGCCAGATGTAAGACGCCATGCAGTCTGGCGGTGTATCGTTTTACTCCTATATATTTATGTAGTCCAGGGCCCTAATTCTCAGGGCTCGAACTCAGTTTTTACTATCGGTCTGTCCCGCTCATGCAAATGAGATTTACCGCGCGTGCGAGCGGGATATACTAATATTCGAGCTTTTTTCCACTGCCCGAGAATCGTGCTCCTGGTACTTTTTATGAACGAATCTCATGAAAAAATATATATAAAATGTTAGTCCGTCACCTAATATAATATGTAATTAAATAAGGTAGTACCGAAACTGAAGTTAAGTTTGTTATGCATTTTTTTTTCTTTATGAGATATGAGAATCTTTTTATGAAAATACATAATATAATGATGACGTGTATCTCAGTGGTGGAGTGCGTCGCGGGATCGAATGACGAATATAGAACTTGCTGGGTTCCTGGGTGTATGGTGTATTAATTAAGTATAATCTAATAAAAATATAAAATCATATGTACGGTCGAATTGGAATTGGAGGAAAACCTCCTCATTTTTTGGAAGTCGTTTAAAAAGGTTCTAGGTTTAACTCTATAAAAATTATAGGTAAAGATGTACAATACAAAAGTATTATACTATAGGTCGTCTAGTACCTGTAACATACATAAGTTCTTCGAGAACTTAGTGCGTGACCAGATTGGCGTGGTGTGCGTCCATAGATATAAATTATAATTGAAGACATGAATCAGGTGAAGGTGACAAAAAAATTTTACCCAGAAAATTGAGTTGAAACTGTCACAAACATTTTAGGATAATATGTAGTTACGTATTAAACACATTGATTCTAGAGATGGATCCTTAGATCAATGTACTTAATACTTTACGACGTATTCTAAAATGTTTAGGTGACAGTAATTTCAAATTTCAATTTTCTCAAAATCATAATTTTTCTGCATCCATTCACGTCTTCAATTACTAAAAACATAGTTCTTAGTAAAATTTACGTGTTTCAATGTGCGAACTGATCGTAATTTCATATTTTCCTCACTTTACTTCTTTCGTTAAAGTTTACTTTACTTAAGAAGTAGAGTAAAATTGATACTTTATGGTCTGGAAGTTGTACGTTAAAGTTATATGGAAATAAAATACTTTAAAGTCCAATAGAATATGCTGAGCGTCTGAATAGGCCAATCAAAGATTCCGTAAAATGTTTAAGACGACTTCGGGGAATAGGGTACCCTTGATGTAGGATTTTGTCGGACTGATATTGTAACCAAATTCAATTCCCACATTTTACCTCTTTTGAGTCCTTTACTGAAAATTTTTCTTTTGATTAAAAATCTCAAGACGAAGTTACTTAATTTTTTTTTATTTAACAAATCATTTATTTGTAAGTGGAAGTTCAAAGCGTTGATTTATATTCTGTCGTTCATCTGTTCGCTAATAAAATCTCGAAGGAATTATATCAATTGTATCTACTGGCTATGTGCCAGACGTAATAAGAACTTTTCAGTAATAGTCCTACATTTATTTAGGGAAAGTAAATTATTACTTTACTTTGTAAAATGTATGCAAATGGCCAATAAACTGCCAAGAAAGAATGAAATCTCTTGTAAACTATCTATACAGATAGTTTAAAAAGATTTCATTCTTTTTTTAGATTTCATGCTTTCAACAGATACCTGTTGCTTGCCACGTGCGACATGGATATGGACATATAGATGGTCTTGCTTATCGTAGTTTATCTTATCGTAGTTTATCTTCAAATAAATATTAATAATAGTAAAGCAAAAATAAATTATTTCACAAAAAAAACCTTTTTTAAATGTGAATTATTTCAACAATATCCAACATCGGTATTTAGTTTCTGTCCGCTGTATTTCTAATTCGTAGCCACCCTACCGCTATCGGGCCGCATAGCTGACCTTAGCTCGCAATTGTTTGGAATCGCCCCCCCGGGACCTCCAGACAGCCAGTATTAGAATTTACGGTCTAGAATCTAGCCTCCCGCATTTGTACATCGTTAGACAACCTTATGTCTCGGACGAAATTTATTCCAGTATTGCTCAGGATTTCTGCTGGGTTTCATTCTTTTTTTAGATAGTTCACGTCACGAAATCCTTCGGGGTTACTGGGGAACTCAAGAGGGCAGAGGCAAGAGGGAACTCAGTGATGAAACCATAGATTTTGTAGGACAAATTGTTTTTCGGATAATTTAGATCATTATCTTGAGATTTATCAAAAAAAATTATAAATATTTTGGAATCACCACAAATCCACAAACTTTATTCTTGCTATCTCTGTTAGCTACCACAAACAAGAGTTCCGTCCAAGAAATTCTTGGGCGACTCATCAAAATGAAGGTACTCACGAAAAATTTGCTTGATACTAATCAAGTTAAAACCATGTATGGGGGAACCCTGACTATTATGTGTAAATGACAATACGAGTATATAGTGTTATATATACTTATGCAAGACTTTTATTTATGCGTGTAAATCCACTACAAAGGTTAATTCACCGTATGTATGTACGGTTTTCAGTGTTGTATGGGGCACTTGGGAGCCAGTTGACATCACACTTGTGAGTGTCTATGTATATTTGTTACTTCTTCTCGCAAATATTACTGAACGGATTGTGATGAAGTTTGGTATGGTAGTACAACAGCGGCTGATTGTATCTTTCTCGCTCGGGTATACTCGGCGGTCCCGAGTTCACCCGATCGAACGTTTCACCTCAGAGCGAGACGGATCAGCCTAAAAAAAGATCAAGCCTTCTACCGCCGAAAAAAACAGTGTGCGGTGCGCCTAAAGAAGTTTTCACATTACAAATAAACGGTTTAAATGAAATTAATGATTCTACTCGTCGTCGTCGTCGTCGTTTCAGCCTTTTAGAGTCCACTGCTGAACATAGGCCTCTCCAACACATTTCCAGTGTGTTCGGTCCATTGCCACCTGCATCCAACGTGACCCGGCAGTTTTCACCAGGTCGTCGGTCCATCTGGTAGGTGGCCGTCCCACACTGCGCTTGCCAGTACGTGGCCTCCACTCTAATTCGATCACGTAGAGAAATACCGAGCATTGCCCTCTCCATAGCACGCTGAGCGACATTAAGCCTTTTGAAAAGATCCTTCGTGAAGCACCACGTCTCAGAACCGTAAGTCATCACTGGTAACACACATTGGTTGTATACCTTTGTCTTTAGGCACTGAGGTATTTTAGACGAGAAGACGTTACGTAATTTACCGAACGCTGCCCAGCCGAGCTGGATCCGTCTACTGACCTCTCTCTTAAAGTTGGACCTACCTAATCGGACAGCCTGCCCTAGGTATATATATTCGTCAACAACTTCAAGAGTAGAGCTCCCAACAGTTAGTGCGGTGGGTGCAACATGGACATTGTGCATGATCTTTGTTTTGTCCATGTTCATTTTAAGACCCACTTGTTGAGAAACTCTATTGAGGCCACCGAGCATGCGCCCCAAATCTTCCAGCGATTCTGCCATGACTACTATGTCGTCGGCAAATCGAAGGTGAGTGATGTATTCGCCATTGATGTTGATGCCAAGTCCTTGCCATTCCAGTAGCTTGAAGGAATCCTCCAGAGCAGCGGTAAACAGTTTCGGGGATATGATATCCCCCTGTCTTACTCCTCTCTTTAAAGGGATATCCTTCGTGCAGTGCTCCTGTACTCGGACTGACATGGTGGCGTTATTATACAAACACTTCAACACTTCGATATACCGATAGTCAATACGGCAACGCTGGAGAGATCTAAGGACCGCCCATATTTCGACGGAATCAAAGGCTTTCTCATAGTCCACAAACGCCAAGCATAATGGCCGATTATACTCTTCGGTCTTCTGTATAATCTGCCGCAGCGTATGTATGTGGTCTATGGTACTATAGCCTTTTCGGAAACCGGCTTGTTCGGTAGGCTGAAAGTCATCTAGCCTGCGTTCGAGACGCATCGTAATAACTCTCGAAAACAGCTTGTAGGCATGGCTCAGCAGTGTTATGGGTCTATAGTTCTTCAGTAAGGTTTTGTCGCCTTTTTTGAAGAACAGGACCACAACACCCCTGTTCCATGCCTCTGGCGTTTTCCCATCGAGTAAGGAGGAATTGAAGAGCTTCTGAAGGACTTTTAGTACCGGCGTGCCGCCCGCTTTCAGAAGCTCTGTAGTGATTCCATCCTCACCCGGAGCCTTGTTGTTCTTAAGCTGTTTGAGAGCTACCCTAATCTCGTACAGGCTGATGTCCGGGATGTCTTCGGTATAGTGTCGGGTTAGCCTGGCTCTTGGGTCTGCAGCTAAACTAGCAGGTTCAGCTGAGACCGAGGTATACAGCTGTCCATAGAACCTTTTTCTATGAATGATTCTACTACCTTCTACTAATTCACCCTTATAAATATTATAGTAGCTAGCTGTATTTATTCACACTTCCGGCCGTAATGTTATTTTGTATACTGTTACAAACAACAGCATACATTTTAGGGGTACTAATTTTCAGGAAGTTTTTAATCACTGTTTACATTATTTTAAGAATTATTAGCGTGGCCATGATTTATGAGGGTTCAAATACAATTTATAAAATAATATACTTTGTATAATAATTGTTGTTGAGAGTGCGGAAGAGCAATGTTTCAGCGTTGACCAGTTGAACTTATACAAGGTGTTAAGAAATGAGCGATAATACTTTATACTGTGTATGTGCCTCCTATGTATTGTATATTTTGAAAGTACTTGTTCCAGAAATGCCTCAACATCATACATTTTCCCATACATAATTAAAAATAAAGTACCTTTTTCAGCGCTGGTACATTCTCAGTAAACTATATATACGGAACACATAAACCCCCTAAATTATTATCACTCATTTATATTATAGCCTGTGTAAAACCGCGTAGAAAAAGCTAGTGATGTTTTTCTGCATTTTTTTAACTGACTTCCAAAAACGGGCACGTTTTCAATTCGGTCAGTTTTTTTATGTATGTATAATGATTACGCCGCGATTTATGATCCGATTTATGTGATTATTTTTGTTTTATGCAGAGAATAGTTGGCATTTGGTCCCATATTTTTTTATTTCTTTACCCCCCATGAAACACTTTTTCTTGCTTATATCCAGTAGTGGACACAAGCAAGATCCACATAGTTGAAATGATGATGATGATTACTCAAATCTACGAAGAGAATCGGCGCTCAGGATTCGAACCGTAATCATTATAAATAACGATAATATAATTTATGTAAACGATCGAAGCAAACTCAAACAAACATTTTCGTATTCAAATTATACAAATATACCGAAAGTAACGCTCCACCTGGAAGCGTAATTTAGGAATTGTGCAGTTTCACAAAAGGGTTTAAATTACCACAAATTGCCCAACTTTTTAACTAGGGTTGTCACGAAAGAAAAATGGTATTTTTAACGCATTTATAAAGTTGTTAATTAAATCTGAGAAGCGGTGAAATACACTCCAAGTTGGCGAGACTTGGATGACACAAACTTCTGAAGATGTACTAAGCTAATTTTAGTTGGATTAAATATTCCTTATCTCCGTCTTATTAAAAACTAGCTTTTGCCCGCGACTTCGTCTGCGTGGAATAGCCTATGTCCTTCGTCAGGCTCTAGACTATCTGTGTACCAAATTTCATTTAAATCGGTTCAGTCGTTTTTGCGTGAAATAAGTATAGTCAGAGTTACTTTCGTATTTATAATATTAGTTAGGATTAAGATTACTATTATTAATAAGACAAAGCGGATGAATCATCCTGTATAGTAATTATATATTATAAAAACAAGTAACGAAACCCATGTGTATTTATTAGTAGTTAAAATGGACCTTAACTGTAGTCAGTGGCATCTACATAATTATGTAATACTAGCTGTGCCCGCGACTTCGTACGCGTGGAAAAGTGATTTAGGGCACTTTAGTATTTTTAAATATATTTTTAGTTTATTGGCGCAACCGCTGAGAACTTTCGCTAATAGGTACTTCCCAGTGCATCCCAGTGTTGATCCCGATCCAGCAAGACACGTACCCGGCAAGCCTCTTGGTATGCAGGGTATAATAATAATATATTACTATCCTTTCGGAGGTCGGCAAAAGAAGTAGGCCTTCGAACAATATGTAGAAGTCAGCAAAGGTATTCGAAGTTAGGAATTATTCGAATGCACCGTATAGACCCAGACAATTTTTCACGTTAATTTAGTAAAGTATTTAACTTCAATGTCCGTCTGTCTGTCTGGGTGTCAAAACTTTAACACGTGTAGGTATCAAGCTAAAAATCATATTAAAAACTCAGCTCTACTGTCTCTTCTGGCTGTGAAAAGAAACAGGCATCTTGGCCACATCTACCCAAAGATTCAGCCGTTTATACTTTATATCGCTAATTTTCGCAATTTTCGACACGCCAAAGGGAACCAAAACCTAAAGGGTACTTCCCGGGAATAGAAATTTGATATGAAGCAACATCTTAATGCACTATTAAAATGTTGCTTCATATCAAATTTAAACGACATAGGATAAATTGCGAAACCATAAAAATATTTTCAATTTTTTAAACTTATTTACCGTTTTTGTCATTAATGTTTTGAAGTATTATTAAATTTAAACTTATATTGCAATTACTAAGGTCTTTAAAACGGAACTCTCGGTTAGACATGGGCGCAGCGGCACGCCCTGCCGAGGATCCAGCAGGCACAACTGAGAATCGAATCAGTTCGATCTTAACGGTTTTTGGTGTTTTGTTTGGTAGATTACTTTGAAATTAATTAGGTTAAAGAAAACCGTTAGAACGTAACTTTTTGTACACCAGACCATATCAATCGACAGAGAATAAAAATAAACAAATATCTTCAAATCAAAGCGACATCTATACGCCATACGCCGTACTTACACGATTATTACTGGGGGCACAGTTAGCGGCTGTGCGTGGTTAAATTCATACTACCGGTACTGCCTGTTAGCACATTTTAATAGTATTTTTTACCCAGCAGTGGGGTGGAGTTCCTTTGGTTGACCTTCGCCAAAATTCCTACCTACCAGCATCTGATACCTACACTACACCCCGACTCGGATATAAGACGTCACGCATCAGCCTGTATCGCGCGGCGCCGCGATGCGGCGGTCGAATCACGGCGTAACGATTTTAATTTTGCTATATTATCTCCTAAACTATTAATTATACTTGCTAGGTATAAAGGGCAAATATAGTCTTCATGAAATTCTTAAGCCAACTAACGTATTAAAAATGATAAGGATTAATACCGTGATGGTATAAATAGTTTACCAAAAACCGCTTAATTGCCCGTTTTTTTAGATTATCGCGAAAGGCTTTCTTTTAATAATACAGTTAATTAAGTTGATTTATACAATAAATGATAGTTTATTTCAATTTGTGAAGCAAGTTCAAAAATACAATTTTTATATTATTATGACACTGTGGAAACACTCTTCTCAGAAAAAAAAATCTGTTAGTTAGGTACTTATTTCAAGTTCTAATCTACTTTAGTGCCACATTCTATTGCTTCGCGTCACTGTGTAAGCGATCCCCCCGCGCCCCCCGCATGAACCGTTCGTCCGCAGCCCGCGCGCGCGAAATTCCTCCGACTTGCTTCCAATTTATCGTCACTGCTCGGCTCCTATGTATCGTAGCGTTATGTTATATAGCCTATAACCTGCCCAGGAATATGGGCTACAATCGTACCAAGTTTGGTTAAAATCCCTTCAGTAGTTTTTGTTCCTATCGCGCACATACAGACAGACAGACAGACAGACAGACAGACAAAAATTTTACTAATTGCATTTTTGGCATCAGTATCGATCGCCAATCATCCTCCAATATGTATTTTGAAAAAATATTCAATGTACAGAATTGACCTCTCTACAGTTTTATTATAAGTATAGAAGATATAGATAGATATAAGCGGAGCGCTTACAAACTGCTAGATCAGTTTGGCGTAATACTCATGTATTACGCCAAACTTTTTATTAATGATTTTATCCTTCATACACAGATGACTGTGTATGAAGGGTAAAATCATCATCAAATAAATAAATAATCACAACAGGTACTGAAGAAACATTTCTTCACATCACCCAAGTGTAATCGACGCCTAAGGAAATTTATCAGGTGTAATCGATGGTTACGAAACTTTCCCGTCTATACTCTAAATAAAATATAGGTCGCAGTATCTTCGTCTGTAAATAGGCGATTTTTCACCGCGTTTAATTGTCCCGTCCCCCGCCTGTCGCCTAATGAAGATGATTTATCGTAGTGGTTGTAAGAACTCGTGGACCGGTGGTCTAAAACTTGGCTCGTAATTTCGTAGATCGTTGATTTGATTCCAGCGAAAACAAAAAAAAATTCAAATCTCCACCAGATTTGAATTTTTTTTTGGTTGATTTGAGTCCAACGAAAACAAAAAAAAATGCAGGATGATTACAATAAATCGGACGACCTCTGTAGCGCAGTGGTTGAGGGCGTTGGTGTTGGTTGTCGCGGGTTCGGATCCCGCCGAGGAAACAACAAGTTTTCAATGTTTCTGGGTGTATAATATAATAATAAAAATAATATCTTAACGTAGACTCCTCTTTTAGGCTGCGTTTCCACTGGCGTGGAGCGGGGCGAAGAGGAGCTTGCGGTGCCCGAATTGACCAGCCTCTATGCTCGAAATCTCCGCTCCGTTTCCACGGAAACAGCACAGCATTGGTCAATTCGGGCACAGCTAAGCTCGTCTCCGCTCCGCGTCAGTGGAAACGCGGCCTTACAGCCCGCGCAACATCTGAGAGTGACAAACCTGCGCCATCCCTCACCCGTCAGACAGTATTCACTGGATAATTCCACCCTTAATCAACAGTTAAGGGTTCCGCGTTTGGGTAATGTAAATAAAAAAAATAAAAAAAACTGTGTTTTATACCAACCTTTTTTAAATCTGACTCTGAATACACAAAGTACTCGTCACTTGGGTTATTGAATGCATATTAAATTTGTTTATTTTTGGACCCATTACGCAGAAAAACAAAAGATGAGCTAAATCTATACATATAATAAATCTGTAGAGGGGTCATGTCTGTACATTAAGAATATTTAAGTGAAAATTAAAAAAAGGGGGTCTATATAAGCCACAGAACCTAAAAATAACATTTTTGAAAAAAATGTCTGTCTGTCTGTCTGTCTGTCTGTCTGTCTGTCTGTCTGTCTGTCTGTCTGTCTGTCTGTCCATATGGGAATGTTTGTCGTCGCATCACGCTAAAACCACTGTATGGAATGAAATGAAATTTGGCAGGCAGGTAGCTTACGACCTGAAGAGCATTATAGGAAATTATTATCCCGAAAAACGAAAGGGTTCCCGTGGGATCTTCAAAAAATTGTAGCTACCTATTTGACGGTATTTCAGCCAAACTACTCAACGTATTTAAATGAAATTTGGCAGGCTGGTAGCTTATGATCTGAAAAGCATTACTAGAAAATTATTATCCCGAAAAACGAAAGGGTTCCCATGGGATCTTCAAAAAATTGTAGCTACCTATTTGAAGGTATTTCAGCCAAACTACTCAACGTATTTAAATGAAATTTGGCAGGCAGGTAGCTTATGACCTGAAGAGCATTATTGGAAATTATTATCCCGAAAAACGAAAGGGTTCCCGTGGGATCTTCAAAAAATTGTAGCTACCTATTTGACGGTATTTCAGCCAAACTATTCAACGTATTTAAATGAAATTTGGCAGGCAGGTAGCTTATGTTCTGAAGAGCATTATTGGAAATTGTTATCCCGAAAAACGAAAGGGTTCCCGTAGGATCTTCAAAAAATTGTAGCTACCTATTTGACGGTATTTCAGCCATACTACTCAACGTATTTAAATGCAATTTGGCAGGCAGGTAGCTTATAATCTGAAGAGCATTATTGGAAATTGTTATCCTGAAAAACGAAAGGGTTCCCGTGGGATCTTCAAAAAATTGTAGCTACCTATTGGACGGTATTACAGCCAAACTACTCAACGTATTTAAATGAAATTCGGCAGGCAGGTAGCTTATGACTTGAAGAGCATTATTGAAAATTGTTATCCCGAAAAACGTAAGGGTTCCCGTGGGATCTTCAAAAAATTGTAGCTACCTATTTGACGGTATTTCAGCCAAACTACTCAACGTATTTAAATGAAATTCGGCAGGCAGGTAGCTTATGACTTGAAGAGCATTATTGAAAATTGTTATCCCGAAAAACGAAAGGGTTCCCGTGGGATCTTTAAAAAATTGTAGCTACCTATTTGACGGTATTACAGCCAAACTACTCAACGTATTTAAAGGAAATTCGGCAGGCAGGTAGCTTATGACTTGAAGAGCATTATTGGAAATTGTTATCCCGAAAAACGAAAGGGTTCCCGTGGGATCTTCAAAAAATTGTAGCTACCTATTTGACGGTATTTCAGCCAAACTACTTAACGTATTTAAATGAAATTTGGCAGGCAGGTAGCTTATGATCTGAAGAGCATTATTGGAAATTGTTATCCCGAAAAACGAAAGGGTTCCCGTGGGATCTTCAAAAAATTGTAGCTACTTATTGGACGGTATTACAGCCAAACTACTCAACGTATTTAAATGAAATTCGGCAGGCAGGTAGCTTATAATCTGAAGAGCATTATTGGAAATTGTTATCCCGAAAAACGAAAGGGTTCCCGTGGGATCTTCAAAAAATTGTAGCTACCTATTGGACGGTATTACAGCCAAACTACTCAACGTATTTAAATGAAATTCGGCAGGCAGGTAGCTTATGACTTGAAGAGCATTATTGGAAATTGTTATCCCGAAAAACGTAAGGGTTCCCGTGGGATCTTCAAAAAATTGTAGCTACCTATTTGACGGTATTTCAGCCAAACTACTCAACGTATTTAAATGAAATTCGGCAGGCAGGTAGCTTATGACTTGAAGAGCATTATTGAAAATTGTTATCCCGAAAAACGTAAGGGTTCCCGTGGGATCTTCAAAAAATTGTAGCTACTTATTGGACGGTATTACAGCCAAACTACTCAATGTATTTAAATGAAATTCGGCAGGCAGGTAGCTTATAATCTGAAGAGCATTATTGTAAATTGTTATCCCGAAAAACGAAAGGGTTCCCGTGGGATCTTCAAAAAATTGTAGCTACCTATTGGACGGTATTACAGCCAAACTACTCAACGTATTTAAATGAAATTCGGCAGGCAGGTAGCTTATGACCTGAAGAGCATTATTGGAAATTGTTATCCCGAAAAACGTAAGGGTTCCCGTGGGATCTTCAAAAAATTGTAGCTACCTATTTGACGGTATTTCAGCCAAACTACTCAATGTATTTAAATGAAACTTGGTACAAAGGTAGATTGTAACATGAAATAACCAACATAATATTTTTAACTGACTTACAAAAAAGGAGGAGGTTTCTCAATTCGTAAATATATGTTTGTTTTTTATGTTTCTTCGCGGATATCTTCATCGTTTCTGAAACGATTTTAATTTTTTTTATGTTGTGTAGGGTATAATTTAAATTTGGTCCCATTGTCACCAAAATGGTGAACTGCTGATGGGATCCGTGAGGAATCGAAGGAAATCCTCAAAATTTATGTGGAATAATATATTGATTTTGATTTTTTCTGAAGTAGTCTAAGCATATGTTACCAAACAGTAAGGTTTTGCACCATATCCTGGATCTATAATATCAAAAAATTTCGCGTTTCAGTATAACTATATATATATATATATATAAATATATTGAAAAATTTAAACTATACTAATAGTACAGTAAACTATATATATATATCTGGCTTACGCCAGAGCAGCGGTGAACTATATATACAATATACATAATACATATATATTTAAAAAATTGCGCCGCTCTGGCTTACGCCAGGCTAGGCTAAGTAGACTTTTTCTCTTTCTACAATTTTATTTTTATCTAATCAAAATAAATAAAATAAAAAAAGTATTTGTTTTTCATTTTCCGTCCTCAAATAATCGTCGTCTGATCATTCGAGAATTATCCCTACTCAGTCTATACCCATCACTAAAAATCTGAAAATTAAATAATTTTAAACAAAAAAAACGACTTCAAAAGGTAAACTAAAAGGAACAATTAAATTTACTTCGCACAAAGTAATACTTATTTTCCAGTACAAGTGAAAATAATTATTACTTTGTGCGAAGTAATTTATTATTATACTTAGGTTTTGCAAATACGATTAATAAAGTATAGGCGTAGGATAGTTTGTTTTCAAGATATGAATGAGATGTCATAGGTACATTTAAATTAGAAAAGTTATGTCAATATAAGTAAGATTTATGTTTTTCATGATATTTTTATTTATTAGTTTTCATGCTAGGGTACGGCTGTGGTTTTTTCTTTCTTTTGGACTTTTGTTATTTTGTCGTCTAAAGGAAGTTAGTACTTTAACCGTAAAGTCCCTAAGTAGGCTACATGTTTGTTAGCGTAGGTAATTAATAAATAAAAAACCGGGCAAGTCCGAGTTGGAATTGCGCACCGAGTACAGAGTACAATCTCAGTACAGAGATCTTCGTCGCGTATATCAGCGGACTATCAAGTAGTCCCGTTCGCATAACAGAAAAAAAAATATTATACATACAGACGAATTGAGAACCTCCTCCTTTTTTTTGAAGTCGGTTAATAATACATGGTCATTTTTCGAGCTGGTAGTAGGAATTGTTAGCATTTTCTTAGAAAAAATACCTCAAAACATTTACGTCAAAAACGGCCATTATTTGACAGTAAACTATTATTATTACTCCATCGGCCTACTTCTTTTGCCTATGCACGTCTAATACCGTGTATGAAGAAGCATTACTATAAATTAGTGATTTTAAATATCCAAACGACAGTGTTCATAAACTAAAAATGTATTTGAACTGCTGCCCTAAATCACTTTTCCACGCGTACGAAGTCGCGGGCACAGCTAGTCTCAAATAAGAATTGGGATATGTTTTAAAATGTTTAAGTTTTAAGCTATTAAATAAAATTATATAAATATATAATTTTATTTAATAGCCAAACGATATTTGTACGCAGGTTTGTGTAATGTCTATTTAGAGTTAACAACGTGACGTCACTATCGGTTGTTCCCTTCTCGTTCGCACATTATACAAGATGTAAAATAAATGAGTAAAATGACTGATAATAGTTTAGGATGTGTATGTGCCGCCTATGTAAAGTTTAATGTGAAAGTACCAGCGCTGAAAGACTTACTTTGGACTTTCATGTTTCTATGAGAAATGCCCGAACATTATAAATTTACGTATACCGTACTTTCACAGTCAACTCTACATAGGAGGCACATACACATCCTAAAGTATTATCACTCATTAATATTACGCCCTGTATTTAATAATTTAATATCTTCATTATTTTAAATGGTACTTTATACATTATTTGTTTACCAGGGGGCTATATACTATCATCAATTAAAAAAAAACATTGAAGACTAATAACAAATCATTATTAAAATGTATTTATGTAAGTTATTATTATTATGTTAAACCAAGTGGAACCCAAAACTACTGGCCGTACTAATGCGGGTGGTGTTATTTGTGTAACAACAAACCCATTGTGTGTTACGGGCCTAAAGTTTGTCGGTATGTGCGTTACTACGAACATTAGTGAATTCCCTTTGAGGAACAATCCGTCGAATTCACGAAACAGCAAGGTGACCTATCTGACGACGCATTCGTGGTCTAGTGGTTCAGAGCTTGGCTCTTGACCACTCCCTCGTCGGAACAAAAAGCTAAATTTGTGTATTAATATACTAAAAATCTTAAATATGTATATAGTATAAAAGTATTCAGTAAGTATATATTTCCGTTGTATGGTATCTGTAACACAAGTTCTTCAGATACTTAGAACAGGGCCAGATTGACGTGGTGTGAAGCGTCTATAGATATTATATTATTATTATTATTACCATTTCCTTGACAAAATAGCGAGCTAAATTAGGTCATGCTACAAATATTATGAGACGACTGCAGCTTTACAAGATACATCATATGAAACAGCAAGGTGACATATTACTTCGATCTTATTGCTTTGGAATTAAGGTCCAAAAGTGGTGCATCGAGTTTGTCGGCGACCGTGCATATAAATCAGCAGTGTCCATGCGTGGGTGACCAGCTTCCAGTATTTTAGAGTAATTTATTGTTGCACCGTTGGCAAACGTACTTATGCCACATTTAACGCTCTAAATCTGGTCTAGTGGTTCAGAGCATAGCTCTCGACCCGGGGATCGTGGGTTTGATTCCCGCGTTGGAACAACAATAAATGATGTTCCAACGATGTTCCAACAATGTTTGTTTATTGAGATAGATTAATAAAATCTAAGCATTAGTTAGCATGCCAATAGCGGGTGCGACCACGGCTCTACCTCGACCATATTTGTGCCTATGCATTTCTGGATTTCAAATTGAATTTTTTTCTTGTTCAAGCCTTTTTAGACCTCTTTTTTGCGAAGTCTATTATAGTTTTTTAAACTTTTATTGATAAAGAAAAGGCGCGCGCTTAAGAATGTACAGAGTAGGTACACTGTCTGTACAGAACTCCGGGTTCTCAAAACGAGCGTTAACAAAGCGCGCGTTTGAATGCGCCTAATGTGTACCCCGCTCTAAAAACTGGTCGAATTGAGAACCTCCTCCTTTTTTGGAAGTCGGTTAAAAATTGATCACCGGTGTCTCTTGACGATCTAGGGCATGAACTATATAAAGCTACTAAGTATTCACAATTCACATTCAGCAATTCATTGAATAACAAAAGTGCCATTTCGTTAGGGCGCGGAAAGAGAAAAACCATCGGACCTTATTCTGGGATCCATTCACGGAATGAAAAGAGACAAAGAGTGCCCTCGAAATGTTTTTTAAATTTCGAACGCGAATACTCCAATTGAAGAGAATGTCGTTGTAATTTTATAGAACGTACCTTTTAAATTTAACCTAAACGTAAATAAACCGAAATTTTGACATATTCACTTAATATTCTTGCGAGGTATACGTATTTGAAGTAAATTAATGTATGTTACATATGGTAACATGTAATACGATAATTTACCGAAAAAACGTTAATATAAAACATGTATTTATAGTAATTCATGTTTTATTTTAAGGTTGTCTGGAAGAAATTGCTATCTAGTAATAAGGCTGCCTATTTGTGCATGTCTAATTTTTGTAATATTTTTGTTACTTATTATGTACACAATAAAGTATATTGTATTGTTTTAAGTTTTTATCGCTACTTAATTTATATCGAACGACAGAGACGGAACACACAAATAAGCTATCTAAAATTTATTAGTAGATACAGCAACAGACCCTTATCAAGGTTTTCTAAGAATTGCAAGAAAATGATGGTTCACCCTAATAACAAGCCGAGAAGGATCGCCGAAACAAATCTATACTAATATTATAAAGCGGAAGAGTTTGTTTGTTTGTTTAAACGCGCTAATCTCAGGAACTACTGGTCCGATTAGAAAGAATATTTTTTTGTTGGATAGTCCATTTATAGAGAAAGGCTTTAGGCCATTACGCTGCGACCAATAGGAGCGAAGCGTCAGTGAGAAATGTTGCAAAATCGGGGAAAATTATTCACATTTGGGGACCTTCGTTGCGTGCGCTGCATAAACGGTGTAAGTCACTTAAAAACCACGCGAACAAAGTCGCGGGCACAGCTAGTTCATATTATATCTACAATCGCTACCACATTTCACTACACCAATATAACTAAAGTTCAAAGAAATTTCGCTACGCTATACAATGGACCTTTGAGATTTGATATTATTGATTTGGTAGACGTTACTTTGCCATAGTTTGGAGAACACTCGTCAATGTATGCTGGCATATAGTAATAAATCGTCGCTTTACCTTCTTTATCTTTATCTTTATTTATTTATTTTCCAAATTAAATTACAAAATAAAGAGCGAGCTCGATGTCCCATAAACCCGTGGGGTTTGTCCGTACACCGGCGCATCTATTATCAAATGCTCAAAAATAGACAATAAGTACTTCAAATCTTAACTACTTGACTTATAATTACATATTAAGAATAATTAAACAAAGGACAATTGTACAAAATTAGGTACTTATGCAATACAATACAATAAAACTTTCATTGTGGTAAGCATATCCTTTGACGCCGAATAATATAATGATAGATATTATTATATTATTATATTATTATCCTATGCGCGAGCGATGCACATCCTACTCAACCTCGTAACAATAGCTATCCACAAAGTAGCGTCTGATTCTGTCTCCAGTGGTCGGTACGGTCAGCACAAAACAACAGGTAACCACTAACCGCTACCCACCACAACTCTGTCGAATGCGGCGGTATTTTTTGCCGGGCGTTCCGCGCCAGTGGGCCGCATCAAAGCGACCGCCGATGTGGGCCGATATTTGCGGCGGTGACGTCAGCGCAGGCTCACTTGTTGCATGACAGTGCATGTGCAGCCCATACAGGCTGTAATATTAATTATTGATAATCCTTTAGGGTGTGTATGGGTCTCCTATGTAGAGTATACTGTGAAAATACTAGCGCTGAGAGACTTACAATTGACTATCATGTTTGTATGAGAAATGCGCCAACATTTACCCATACAATAATATTTAAAAAAGTACCTCTTTCAGGGCTGATACTTTCTCAATAAACCCTTTATAGATACGGGATCCATACACACCTTATAGTTTTATCACTCATTAATACCTGTATACGTAGTCATGAATTTCCAAGTATCACTACTGCAGCTACCTAAAGAAATAAATAATAATATCTATAGACGCTTCACACCACGTCAATCTGGCCCTGTGCTAAGTATCCGAAGAAATTGTGTTAGAGGTACCAGACAACGAAAATATATATTAAATACTTTTATACTATACACTTATTTAAGATTTTTGTTATATTAATACACAAATTTAATACACATCCATGACCCAGGAACATTGAAAACTTTTTGTTCCCTCGGCGGGATTCGAACCCGCAACCTCTCGGTCTAGCACCAACGCGCTGCGGAGGTCGTCAAAATGTAGGTAGGTAATACACGACATAATATGTCAAGTGCGAGCTCGCCTGAACCCGGCTTATAGTGGAGTGCCTGGGGCGTTAAAAACCTTAAAACCTCGAACTTGAGCTAGAGTGAATGAAATTTAAAAATTTAAAATGGAATGTTTAGCTACTAATATATATTAAAAAGTTTACCAATTTAAAATTTGTGATCTTGAAAAAAAAAAAAAAAATGATAATTTACATAATTCAAACAGTATATTCAGACAGCCATCGGGGAAAAAAGTAAATGAAGGAAAATTCAATAAAAAATTAAAATTATTAATAAAAATTGTTTTTTTATTTGAAGAATTTACATTTTTGTACATATTAAATATTTTCTTCGACTTCATTTATTTCAATAATAGGTTGAGTATTTAAACAGTTGTCGTTGCACTGTAGACATGCTGCACTACAGTATAAGCCACTTTTCCGACATCCACAAGCAGCTCCACATCCCTTTTTACAATTACAAAATAACATTTGTAGTAGATTATCCGGAGCTGGTAATTGAGTCATTGTTACTGGAATGAGCATATTTCGGGAATACTTCCATCCCCAATTCTCAATATTTACGTCATTACCTAGCCATATCTGAATTTGCAAGTACACTCTTTTCAAGTGTTCAAATGCTGCATCTGTTGTAGGAGGTAATGATGATAATACGACACTTGTTTTTTTTGCCGTTGCTTTTATAAAAGAATTGTACCTCAACGTATTTAAATCTTTAATTTTTTCTGGAGCTCCATATAAACCCAAAATACACGTTATACCCGCTTCAAATATATTATTGGCGTCTTCGTTAACATTTTTGTATACTTTTGCTGATTCGTGTAAATCATGACGTTTCTCAAAATTTTTAGCAAATTTAATTTTACCTTTATTGAAAAACGTTGATGTTGTATCACATCCAGTGAAAGCATGCAAAAAAAGAATATGTTCTTTACATTTCGGAAAGGAATTTTCTAAGCTTTTCGAAGAGAATATTTTTTGTTGGACTTTGCCTCGGGATGGCTTTAGAAAATAAATTTCACGATCCTCATCCACTAATGCTGTTAATATAACTAAGACGTCAATATCTTCTGAAACTATTACAACATTTTTTGTTTTTAAATTAATTGCTGTATCAACTATTAATTTATCGGCATCGCTCTCCGCTTGGCATGTAAAAACATTGTTGTCAGCTAATTTAATTCTCAATATTTCTATCAAGTGGCCTTTATTTTTATTATTTGATAAAAATTTATCTTGAGCTATTTTCAATGGCATATTTTCGTCGAATTCAATATCTGCACATTTATTTTTCAATGCACGACGATTCCTTTCGGCTGACTTAATACCATCTTTTTTATATCCATCAAATATCACGTACGTGTTACTATTATAATTATTCTTCAAATATCTTACATAATGCTCACATATCATTTTGAAGGTTTCATTCAACTGCCATTTACAACGATGTAATAACATGCCTCCGTCAATAACATAATGAACATTTTCTGTATCTTTTAAGTTAATTGAGATTTCCGGAAATAAATCGTAAAAAGCTGATTTTTTAGTCTTTCGCAGTTCGCCATCTCCAAATAGAGCAAGGGGATATGGTGCCAGTTCATAATTCATATAATTTTTTAGTTCTTCATCTGTTTTTTTTAAAACACAGATACGTTGGAACAGCAGCAATGGATCAACAGGAATCACATCCTCATGAATTTTAATTTTGTTATTTGTCGCCAATAGAGGATTTATTTTATCTTTCCTTGATAATTTTAATTCGCGTAAATTTTGTCCCTCTGTTTTCTTCATTATCTTTAAACCTTCTTCAAAAGCATCGTAACAATTTATATCCTCATCTCCAGTAATTCCGGTAGCAATAGACAATATGGCATCCGTATCAGGAAAAGGGTTGTGTCGTTTGAAAAAGTCGACCAATATTCTTACATCGACATTATCCCTTTCTATTCTAGCATCTGTCGAATCACTATGTTGATGACTTTTATTGAAATTTATATTACAAAAAATTTCTATTCCTTCTATAATGTCTTGGCCATAAATAACTCCTCTAATCCATTTATATACTACACTTTCAGTGGCACCACGTTTGAAAGGACCTCCTTCGACACTCATTCCTTTCATCAAGGTTTGCTCAATTGTCTGATCACTTGCAATGCCGGAAAAAAAATTATCTGAACGCCTAGATGTAAAATAACCTTCCGTAAATTTTTTAAATTCCGTGGGGTCCATTTTATCATGTAATTCTTTCATATCTTGCAGATAAATTTGTGAAGCCTTCGCATAGGGAAAATGTCCTGATGCATAAAATAATGGAATCATTAGCTCAATACAATGTAAATGTAAGTTCCAATCTCCCATTCGGTCAGCTGCAATGAAGTCCTTCAAAATTATAACCATTCGAAAATAAGTAATCCATAGTTTCGTCGTTTTATTTTTATTTTCAAGCTCAACTAACTTCTTTTCAAAAATTGCAGAAAGCGTTTGAAATCCTTGGTTTTCAATTATTTCAGTATACTGAAACATTTGAAACATCGTAGATTTGTCTTCATCATTCAAAAAATTTGCGAAATCCGTATTATGCTCCGTAAGATCTTCAAAAATCAATTGCGATAAAGCTCGCTGTAATAAAGTATGAGCACGTACTGCTCTAGCATACGCCCGTCCAGATGTTATGTGATCAATCGTATTTTCAGCATAAATTGTAGATAGAACTTCTTTTATCCCACTACCAGCCATAATGTAACCAATGGATCCCATGTAAGACATAGCAGTGTGAAAAGGACCCAACCTCACAACAACCAATACTTCATCAGATAAAAACAAAGCAGATGTAATATCCCGTGCTTTCATATATAGAGGTAGATCGAATGTTACAATGCAAGTTCTCATATTCAACCGATTAGCATTTTCTATAGAAGTTTTAATACTTGTATAAATTGTGTTATAATCACTTGGAGCTGCATTAATAAATGGTAAAAAAATTATCGATGACATATCAAAATCGTGCGCATTAGTTAATAAATTCATAAATCCATTCCACCCGGGAAATGTATTATCATTTTTTGATGTTAAATATGTCCAAAGAATATTTAATTTTCCATTCGTAGTAAATTTCTTAATGTCCGGTTCAACTTCTGATAACTTGATTATTATGTTCGAAAAACCCGTACCCGCAGAAGCTGGATATATTTCAAGAGGGATATTACCTTTGTTAACAAACTCAGATTCCGGTGGAATAATCTTTAAACGTTTGATAGGTCGTCGAGGTTGTATACTATCAGCTGGAGTAACTATTTCAATGCTTCCCATATAATGAAATGTTCCTTTACCATCGATAGTGTTGATATTAAAGTCAGCATTATCATGCACAAATTGAACAAAGCTGCCAGGTTTTATTTCTGGTGGAGTTGCAAAAGTAGCTGAAGCTTCGTATAACGTAGCCTCTTTGTATGAAGCACAGAATCCTAAAGAATGACATATATTTATCACCTTTTTGGAACCAAATTTCCTATGAAACATCACAGCTAAAGTAATATGTAGAGACGATAAAAATGATCTTGGTCGTACAGCTGATATTATAGCGTGCGCGATAGATTGACATTTCTTTTCATAAGTAAGGGGAATTGTTTGTGCTTTATTTTTCTTATCTTTTAATATTATTTCTGACAGTAAAAAATTTAAAGATTCTGGAATTGATTCATCAATATCTTTAAACATTTTGTCACTTGGTGAATAATTTTCATTATCATATACTTGAGCTCTTATATCCCTCCTAATAATTTCGCTAGCCGCTTTTAATATATGAAACTCCTCTTCTTTTTTATTATTATGTTTTTGATTGTACCAATTTTCTGTTAATATATTATGGTTGATGTTTTTGAAACACATAATGGTATTGGATCCAAATTTACTTGATAAAACTATGTCATCATGATATCGATCAATTAGTCGTTTTCGAATAGTTTTTTCATCCGGGATATGCTCTGTAGTGATGATATTTTTCAACTCTTGCATTGTAAATTGGCAGTCATCATTTTCTTCTATATACTTGTACATTTGCTCCATTGCTGCATCTATCATCAAAATTCTCGGACTGACTTTCTTTTCTGTTTTATCCATTTGAATGGAATTTCTAAGCAATTTATAACAATCTGCATGATATTTTGCTTTAAGTGCTTGTAAATCTACAATACCAGAAATTCTTTTATGGATTTCTCGATAATAATCATCTTTCTGTACAGCTATAAAATTCACAGAAGTGTCATTTAAAGTTGGAGTATTGATGTAAGAAATTTGTCTTCGGCGATTTTTATTGAATTTTGCTTGTTTTTCTTCAACAGCTTCTTGACCACACAGGAAACAATCTTTTTCCCAATCGAAGCTAGATGAAACTGTGCTACAGCGGAGCTTCTTTTTCGGAGGTGAAAATGAGGTTTCATTTTGCTTCTTCTGAGACATTTCAATATATTTTTTATTAATATATTTTTGTCGGCAAATTAAATGAGCATAAACAAATTCTGTTTGTAAGTGAGGTAACAATCCATCCTGTCGTTCGCTAGAAGCAGCTCTCAACGAGGTTACTCCTCTACTTATTTTTATAATATCACCCAATTCTGCATTGGTTTTGGAAGATGAACCCAATTTTTCACATATTATGCAGCTGTGCTGATCATTAATTCTACTAGTTCTTGGTTTATCCATTATTCGAAAACTAAAATAGAAAGAATTAAATACTATCCACCATATATACCATTAATTTATTGCGTTATTAATTATATTTTTTTTTACTTGAATTGACTTTTTTATATAAATATTCACAACATGTACAGGACACGTGTCATTTATAACTGAACTATTCATAAAATTTCGATTCGTTAAGTCAAATGAAACGTACACATAAAAATAATATTATTTAATTAAAATTTATATGCTTAAATATTTTTTGAAGTTATACTTCTTTAGGCGCGTTATGAAAAAATTATGAGAGTGAAATTTTAATATGCGCGCGCACCTGTGACACAAAATTAACAGTATGAAGCCGTCTGCTTAACCTTAAATTCGATTTTTGAATTTATTATTAAATTTATTTTTAAAATATTAAATAATGAATAATAAACATTTAAAATTAAGAATCTTATAATATTTAGTACAAATTTTGTCTTTTATATTTATTATTCTCTAAATTTTGTTTTTAATAATTATATGTATCTATTTAATTATAAGTATAACTTCTCACGCGCGTACATAAGTACACGCACCCATTTTTTTTTATATTTTTCCGTTTAAATAATTAAAAAATCAAAAGCACAAAAAAAAAATTGGTAAACATTGCAATTTATAGTTTAAAAAATAAAATTCCACTTCAAGCATAAAAATTCATTCACTGCAGCAAAAGTTCGAGGTCAAAACCCCCAGGCGCTCCACTATTAGCAACATAACAAAACACTCAAAGCAAACAGTATTTTATTGTACAAAGAGATCGATACGGTCCCGCAGGATCTCAATAAATATATCGACTCGTTCCAGAAGACATTGCTTATTCACGAGCACCGATGAACGACGCCATTTTGTAAATCTATATATTAATACCCGGGATGATAGGGAGGTCCGTAACCGTAACCGAAACTATCGGATATCCGATATTAAAAAATATCCATTACCGTAATCGAATCCGAAATTAAAGTTTTGCTACTGTAAAAATGTAATATCCGTAACCGAAATTATCCGAAACAAACGGATAATCCGAAATAATTTATTATCCGTATCCGTATCCGTATCCGAAATTGCATATCCGTTTAATGCCTGATTAATACGTGTAAAACTTTGTCCCCCTTTTATGAAAATTGCGAGGATAAATTTATAATAATAATATAATATTATCTATGGACACTTCGCACCACGGCAACGGCAATCAGGATCCGTAGTAAGTATTCGAAGAACTTGTGTTACAAGTACCAGACAACGGAAATATATTTAAAGAGCGTATTCGTGGTCTAGTGGTTCTGAGCTTCGCTCTCGACCCGGAGGTCGTGGGTTCGATTCCCGCGTTGGAACAACAAAAAAATGTTGTTTTCAAGTTTGGTTAGGACAATGCTGGCTGATCACCTGATTTTCTGACAAGAAAGATGATTCCGTCGGTTGGGCGTGTAAAAAGTCGGTCCTGCGCCTGTTCTCTCGCCAGTCGTGTCGGTTTACCGTGCTACTGGGCTACGAGAGTAAAAGGAAGAGAGAGTGACTTTGTGTATTGCGCACACACTTGGACACTATAAAATAACTCCTGCGTTTCAATAAAAATCGGCTAACGACACCGAAATCGGTGAGGGGAGCTATTAGATATTTTAAAGTTAAAGTTCATGATGATCATCCCGCTCGCGCCCAAGGATTTTACCGAGACAGGTCCTCCACGGAGACTCCCACGTCGAAACGGAATGGAGATATTAAATTTTACAACTGGCCTGGCGGGTCACATCGCTCAGAGAACAGACACCAGATGGGGAAGGAAAGTTCTCGAGTGGCGACCACGGATTGGAAGACGCAGCGTAGAGCGGCCACCCACAAGATCGACGATCTGGGCACTGATTACCTAACTCCGGTCGCTTTCCCGTCTCTCGAGATCAACTGTCATTGTGATGTTAAATCTTTTTAAAAGACGATTTAAAAAGTTAATATGTCATAATTTTGACGTTTTAACTTTTTAAATCGTGTTTTAAAAAGATTTAACATCACAAGGACACCACCGAGCCGCGGGCAGCCGTTGGATGCAGACAGCGCGCGACCGGTCGTTGTGGAAGTCCTTGGGGGAGGCCTATGTTCAGCAGTGGACGTCTTCAGGCTGATGATGATGATGTTTACTTTCGTGTTACATTGTGAATCGGTACACCATTTACATACCGGTCGTATGATTAATGATTGCTCAACGAGAGAATCCCCCGTTTGGAATATTTAATTGAAAAACAATAATTTCGCTTAGATATTTTCACGACCTCGATCGCTTTCAAAGGCATTTCGAAACGAATTCATTAAAATATGATTATGTGATATGTTTTTTTATTAGATTCACAAAACGGAAAAATTGGTGAATGTTACTAGGTATACAAAATTGCTTCAAACTGTTATCCCAGTAGGGCTCGTATCTATACAAATACACTAGTTTTTGTTTCATTGAAAAACGTCAGTATTAATTAATTTACAGACATTTGAAATTCTTTAATGTGTTGGAAAATGACGTCATGGCGTCGAGAATTTAAAATACCTCGGAAACTAATCATCGTATTGAAATCATTTTTTTACTCATCTTATTTATAAAAACGAATTGCTGTTCGTTAGTCTCGCTAAAACTCGAGAACTGCTGAACCGATTGGGCTATTTTTGGTCATGAAATAATCGTGGAAGTCTAGGAAATGCTTAAACGGTTTTTTTTATGCCCAACGAAGTGGGCACGGGTAAGCTAGTCTTATATATAAAAATGAATTGCTGTTCGTTAGTCTCGCTACAACTCGAGAATGGCTGAACCAATTCGGCTTTTTTAGTCTTGAAGTATTCGTGGAAGTCTAGGGAAGGCTTAAACGGTTTGTATGCTCTACGAAGTGGGAACGGTCAGCTATTATTATTTATTTTTAACAAAGTTGACAGAGAGCATAAAATTACTGAACATTCTCCATTTACGAGGGCGGGTCAATAAGTCCGGGACTTTTTGAATTTCTAACCTCCTTACTGAAAAAGCAACACTACTCCTATCAACAGGCATCTGTCAGTTGACTCCTACCAAAATTTGAACTTGCTGCGTCAGCTTACAGCTAGTTTGTGTTTTACAGCTAACTTTTTCAGACTATCCAGTAACTTAAGGAAACAATGGAAAAAAGTGAATTTCGTGTGCTTATTAAGCATTATTTTTTGCGAAAAAAAACCATTACCGAGACCAAGGCTAAGCTTGATAAATACTATGGGGACTCTGCACCATCGATTTCAATGGTAAAAAAGTGGTTTACTGAATTTCGTTGTGGCCGTACAAGCACTGAAGATGCCGAACGTCCTGGACGCCCAGTTGAGGTCTCTACACCCGAAACAATCGAAAAAATTCACGATATGGTGTTGGCCGACCAAAGATTGAAAGTGCAAGAGGTTGTGGAAGCCATAGGCATCTCGCATGGCTCAGTGGTTTCAATTTTGAATGATCACTTGGACATGAGAAAGCTTTCCGCAAGATGGGTGCTGCGTTTGCTCAACGTCGACCACAAACGCAATCGTGTAACAACTTCACAGGAAGGTTTGGCGTTGTTTAATCACAATATGGAGGAGTTTTTGCGCCGTTTTGTAACCGTGGACGAAACATAGATCCATCACAACACAACAGAGACCAAACAACAGTCAAAACAATGGGTTTCTAAGGGTGAATCGGCGCCAAAGAAGGCCAAGGTGGGTTTGTCAGCCAATAAAGTTATGGCGACTGTTTTTTGGGATGCCCGTGGGATAATCCACATTGACTATATTCAAAAGGGAAGAACGATTAATGGGGAATATTATGCCAACTTATTGGACCGCTTCAATGAGGATTTGAAAAAAAACCGACCTCATTTGGCCAAGAAAAAAGTTCTTTTTCACCAAGACAATGCAAGGTGCACACATGTGCAGTTGCCATGGCAAAAATCCATGAATTGGGCTATGAATTGCTCCCACATCCACCCTATTCTCCAGATTTGGCTCCGAGTGACTACTTCTTGTTCCCAAACCTGAAAAAATGGCTCGGTGGAAAAAGATTTGACTCCAATGATGAAGTCATCTCGCAAACAAAAGGCCTATTTTGAGGACCTCGACAAATCATATTTTTTGGAAGGGATAAAAAAATTGGAGAAGAGTTGGACTAAGTGTATAGAGCTCAAGGGGGACTACGTTGAAAAATAAAATGATTTATTTATTAAAAAATCTGTGTTTTATTCCAAAAGTCACGGACTTATTGACCCGCCCTCGTACAATGTGCGCGAGCTTCCATTTATTATATCATTTACTTCATCGATATTTCGATATTATCTAACTCCTACACTTGGTTCATGTGTACATTACATTATAATCTGGTTTTAAATCGATTTAATTATTGCGTTCCATCGTGACTGTACAGTTGGGAAAATCCCGAAATATATTTTAAAAATGTTGAACAAAGTCGTTTGGACTATGTAATGAACTTAAATTATTTCCAGCAACACGCAATAAAAAGTGGAGCGGCGTACTCTGTAATTGATGTACTTAAAGTTTGCCTATTGTCTTTGTATTTTACCATTAATTAAAATTGTAATTTGTATACTTACGAATGTGATATAAATGAAGACAAAAAACGGGCCAATTTGATGTGTCATTGTTGTTCTTGCTTGCGTGGCAAATGGCAATAGTGACTATTAAATTTAGATACACGGTCTTAAAAGAACAATCTCAAGTTTGAGATATAAATAATTTAAAAAAAATGTTTATTTTCTGACAAATATTACAAAATTACAATGTGTGGGGATCTCCGTGTAAGTTAAAACTTGTGTGAGATATTATTTAAAATGGTTTGTTTTTTACGAATAAAATACACTTCTAGTATAAGAAAAAGTTATAGTAATTGCTCTTTTCATAGCCTTTATAATCTATGAGAGAAATGATCAACAGGGTTATCTTCAGTGGTGCTTGGGTGAGCATAAAATTTAAGTCAATTTCCGATTGGAATAAAATTCATACAATTGGGTAACTTCTGGACTGTAACTTCCTTACATTAGTCGGTGGAGTTTTCTCCATTCCTCTCTGCACTCCGCCCTTCTCTCGACCTCCTGATACGACACGACCATCACTTTCTCTTTCACCTGGTCCATAAAAGTTCTTCTCGGCCTTCCACGTTTTCTTCTACCTTCTCTTTCCTTCAACATCAGTAAATGTGTGATCTAAGTAATTAAAAAGTTTACAAGTAATAATTTTTAGTAGGTGGTTATACTAAAATCTATATTTTCAAAGTGCTAATTGTTTGGACCATGTGTACGAGTGTTGTTAACAAAGTCACAAGTGAGTTTGTGACGTCACGTTTCATGTTGCTACGAAATGTATTTACATTTGTACAACATTTACAATTACGTACTCCAAAGTTTGTGCGTTATATAAACTAATTTTGTAGGGGTTTGACACTAATTGGGCATGTAAAAAATATTCCAACGCACGTAATGTCAAAAGTACACATAAAATCTTGTTTCTTTTTCAAACTGTACCTCATTATTTTGAATTATTCAAATAATATTATATTTTTATTACGTGTGTACATTTGAATCGAAAATGTGCTGACGTGCCACAGTTGGCGAATGCATTATCAGATGAATAGCTCTCGGGCGGGGCTTCGGAAGCCATAAGTGGTTTAGGCAGACCTTGACACGCGCTTACCATCGGCTTATGAACAGGTTATGGGCCAGTGACGTCACGTAGGCTTAAGCCCGCTAGGCTGACAACGACGAAACTGCATAGTTCGCTCACAGTAGACATGTATATTGTATAATAGTTAATATGTAACTGTACAATTCGGTATTTTATACAATACATAGGCAATAAGAGAAGAATAACGAATGCGCAGCAGGTAATGTATGTAATAAGAGAATAATATTTAGATTTGAGTATCCTACATAGAGGTTCCTCAAATAAAGGGAAACTAGAGCCCTAAAAGATATGACATACGTTGCGGGTTCAGCGTTGTGGGTTCCGCGCTAGGTGTTATTATTAAATGTCTAACAAGTCTAACTGTTTATACGTTCCACGAAGTGGGCACAGTTTAGCTAGTAAAACATATATGATAAAGGAGCACTCTAAGTATTGATGTTAAACAAATTTTAAGGAATAGAACACGGCTTATTAACACTGATAAAAATCAAATAATTTTCGCGGACATTAATATTAAAATTGGTCTAGCTAACCCACCTGTCATGGGTGGCGAGTGTATGCCAGAAGACTAAGAGATTTTGCTGATAGATGAGATCAAAAACCGCAACTGTAATATTAGGGTGGGGAAAAAGTTTCTTCGCATTTTATATAGAAATTCTAAAGGATTTTTATAAAGTTTATTTACAATTGACTAAAATATTATATATGTGCTAATTTGTACGATGACTTTTTTCCATCTCGTTTGTAGGGACATGATCCCATTGGTATAAAAATTTTGGGGCTTCTGATGAAAAAAAAGTGACAAGTGGTTTTGGCGGTCCTCTTGTGATGTCAATCTCTTTGAATATGAAATTGTCTGCTGTAAAATGAAAACCTTTTAATGATACCAAAATCAGCCAGATACAATTGATTTTATGACAATTTCATACATACTATAATGCGAAAAGGCTTTTCCCCAACCTATTAATGTGAGACTGAATTAGCAGAATTGCGCTTATGTTATTACGAGCGTTCTAAATACCTTCATTTAATGTATGACATACTCGGAATAATTCAGACGGAGTAATCGGCTACGGCACTTTAATCTAGAACCCTCCAGGGTCCTGATTTTTGCACCTAGAACATCGTTTCGAATGTCTTTACCGCTCGCACGCGCGTTGAATCATGCCTGCACGAGCGGGACGGACTGACATTCGAAACAAAGTGGGTATGAGAATCGGGGCCTTGGCGTTTAATTTGCTCCAAGAATTCCGTTCCCGGTGAAAAACGGTGCTACGTGACAATTTTACCAACGTTTTTATAGAGTGTGAGCAATTTTTAATTATGAAAACTATCCGCCGGCCGCGCAAAGTTCTAATAAGAGAAATACTGAGACGTGACTTGCTTGCAGTTGAGACAGGGATGCAACTTGTGTAACATTCAACAGAATTCTATGACGATTATACATATTATATTAATGAATATTGTATATTTAAATTTTGTTATTTTTACAAGGTGATTCATATATTATAAGGCCGAATATAGTGTGAAGAGTATTTTTTGTTCTGGCACCTCATATAAATTATATTTAATATTACTAAAAAAAATCTAATTTTATACGGACGTACCGTGGCCAGACAATTGATTCTTTTATTTTCCAGACTAGCGTAAAGTCAAAATGAAGGATAATGATTTGGATTGTATTTGTATGTAAGTATAAATTACTCATTTAATTTCAATAAAAGAGTTGTCAAAAAACTCGTCATAATAGAAATAGACTATATAATTTAGGTAAACTGGTTAAAGTTTTTTCTAACAATTCTGGTTATTACTAAGGTTTATGGTCCGATAAAACCTATCCATCTTGTTGTAAAGTTAATCGTACTTCTAAGGGCTGATTTATCAATTGTCATATAACTTTTATTTGTCGAATATACATGTGACTTGACATTTGTTTATTATACAAAATCACATATTTATTCCTCAAGCTAAAGTTATTTGACGATTGAAAAATAAGCCCTAAGGGCCGATTTTTCAATCTTCATATAACTTTTATCTGTTGAATAAACATGTGACTTTGACATTTGTTCCATACAAAATCTGTAAAAGTCACATAAGTTATCTGACGATTGAAAAATCGGCCCTAAGTCTATTATTATAAACTCACGTTTGCCCGCTTCTTCGGTCGCATATAATGGCCTTGGTGACTTTGTTTCATTATCAAAGAACTGTACATATTAGCTTCGTCTGTTCTTTAGGAGCGAAACAGCTTAAATATTTTTTGTTTATAATTAAAGTTACTCTTCTAAAGCAGCAAAATTACATACAATAAGCTAATCAGCCGCTACACAACTCTACGACCTCCAATAAGTTCGAGTTATATCACGTAGGAATAGAAGATCATTGGGTTTATTTGTATGGATTACAAAATATAACACAAACCAATATCGGCGATGAAGTCCGGTCACGTACAGCCCGAACGTCCGTAAATTGCGTTTGCACCGGTTTGAATATTGTTTCATCATCCGCACTTCTGCGCTAGTTAGGCACTATTTTGTTGATACAGGATCTTTCTAACTGATGCCCCGGATATTGCGTTTGAACCGGTTTCAATATTGTTTCATCATCCGCACTTCTGCGCTAGTTAGGCAGTATTTTGTTGATAAAGGATCTTTCTTACTAATGCCCCGGATATTGCTAGTTAGGCACTATTTTGTTGATACAGGATCTTTCTAACTGATTCCCCGGATATTGCGTTTGAACCGGTTTCAATATTGTTTCATGATCCGCACTTCTGCGCTAGTTAGGCAGTATTTTGTTGGTACTGGCTCTAGATCTTTTTAAGTAAATTGCGTTTGCACTGGTTTGAATATTGTTTCATCATCTGCACTTGAATTTTTTCATATTGAATTCATACTAGTCATTCAGCGCTAGTGCTTTCACAGTAAACTTTACATCTGGAGGCACATACCCTAAAGTATTATCACTCATGTATTTAACACCTTGTATTAGACTAATATGGGTATGAGCTAACATATTCGTGATCTAACTTTAGCAGTGATCTGAGAAAGGAAATATCTAATGTATGACAATTTTAAATTGCATGTAAATTAGTTACGCCCGGTTTGAGATAATTTTACACATACTCCAGGATATTAAACTCAAGTATAACTTGGTAATGTAGGCGAGCGCAGTTTTAAGGACCCCACGGATAACGTCATCAATTTTCGAAAATATCTAGAAGAAAAAAATATAATATATATTGTATGTTTTTGTGTCAACTGTTAGTTTCAACGAGAAAATCGACCGTGAGACGGCAAATTTATGCCAAATTTGTAAAAGCGCCTATAAATTGTTATTATTAGTGTTACATTTTAGCTGTTTCTGTTCAATTTTTAACTAAGCAGAGCAATTTCCAAATATTTATTAGAAAATTGTATACAGCCTAATCCCCGGTTTCTCTCAAGTTTTAACTGAAAATTTCTATTGTGATCGTGAAATATTTATATCTGACATTAATTTACTCTATTTTCTTTTCAGGTAAGAACACAATATGTACACAGTATCTTCAGCAGTAGCTAGCGTCTACTTTCTGGTAGGTTTTCAATTAAGAAGTTTTTGATTTCCTAGTTTGTGTGTGATGGTAACTTGGTGATTTGAGTTACTTAAATATTGATTGAGACCTTGTAAAGAGTGGCCAATTGCGTGCGTATAGCAATCTATGGTAGCCTAGTATGATACTCGTCACTAACTCGTGTTAATATACTTCTACGCAATGTATGGGAGCCTAGTACCTCGATGCATTAAGTGCGTATCTTTTTGAATTTTAATAATTATTGTGCAGGAAAAATTTACAACGAGATATCTACTAGGACTTAGGAGACAATTATACTTATACAAGCCCGGTGTATTAAAAATTGTATTTTAAAAGGTTTGCAACTTATGTTTTTATAGAGTCGTTATATTTGTAACATAACGTTTGAAACGCAAATTGACATACTGAAATTAACCTTAAGTTGTATAAAATAAAGTATATTTTGCTAAATCGGCTCCCGTTTGCTCATTTGGCCTCTGCAAATACGCTTTGACCGGTCCTCGAGTGTTGGTACAGCACTTATTGGGCCACGTAAAAATAAATATTTTGACAATACGGAAAAAGAAAAATATCCCACCATTTCTGTATCGTGCAAATATTGTGGGACTATTTCTGTGGTCGATTTCATGAGATGGGAAAAAAGTGTAAACAAACAGGTGTTCGCAACCTTTGCACCGTCTATAAATAAAATAATAAATAAATAAAGTTTTATTTCCAAATGAAACTTAACAAGCTATTTTCGGATAGTCAACAAGAAAAACAAGCTACCACAGGTTCATTGATCCTGGGCCCTGACTTTGTATTAAATATGTATATAGTATAAAATATATTTCCGTTGTCTGGTAACTGTAACACAAGTTCCTCGGATACTTATCACGGGTCTAGATTAATGTGGTGTGAAGCGTCCATAGACATTATATATTATTATTATGATGGAATGTCGTATCATAGTCGTGTTTGCACTTGTGAGAAAGGCCACGTAATGAACTTTGAAGCGTGTTTTTTTAAACAATTAATTTATTTGAAACGTAACGAAACCTTCACGTTATTAGCGTTGTACTCGAGCATCATTATAACCTCGACCTATCTGGAGCTGCGGAACTTAGCCCGCGCGCCTATTGCGACTTTTCGTAGCGATGCAGGCGCGATACTGTCGCGTATTTGCATCGATACAGTCGCGATGCAGTCGCTAGCTGTGTGTCCTCGCCCACCTGAACACGATACAGGCGCGATGCTTACGCAATACTGTCGCTCTACTGTCGCGATGCAAGAGCGATTTAGTAACGGCATAAAAATAAAAACGCTACCTTCCCTCCACTTTCTACCCGATGTCGTCCGACACAGTCGCGTGTTTGCATGGATGCAGTCGCGATGCTGTAGCGCCTTAGCATTACTACTGTATCGCGTTGCAAACGCGACTAACGCGCTTTAGTAGTGATGCAGTCGTGCGCTTCATAAACGCGCGACTGCATTGCTACTAAAAGTCGCAGTGGGTGAGGGGCCTTAGGGCGGCTAGGGCGGGCAGGGCGGGAAAGTTTAGGGCGTATTAATTTTCCGCCCCGGGCGATAAGTATCGCAACTTGTTCCCGACCTTATTTAAGTTTGAACTTCACAAGTCCTT
Organism: Celastrina argiolus; assembly: GCA_905187575.2. Taxonomy (NCBI): domain Eukaryota; kingdom Metazoa; phylum Arthropoda; class Insecta; order Lepidoptera; family Lycaenidae; genus Celastrina; species Celastrina argiolus. The sequence goes on along the minus strand of LR994590.1, from coordinate 15,218,158 downwards.
TTTCATTGTTTTCGTTAATGGTGTCGTTTTTTTGTCGAAGAGTTTTGCGGGTGTGATTGTGTTTTTAGAAATTAGGGTGAAAATTTAAGGTTATTTTTTTAGTGGCTACAACTGAGTGTTAATGTAAAACGGTTTTTCGGAAAATGTGTAATGATTTATGCGTATTTTATTTAAAAACGTTATGGTCCAGTGGTTTGATGCTTAGCTTCCTTCGGAGATCGTGGTTTTCGATTTCCGCGTTGGAACAATAAATATTTCAAGTCTGATTAGGACAATGCAGGCTGATCATCTGATTGTCTGACAAGAAAGATGATCCATGCGTCGGATGGGCATGTAAAAAGTCGGTCCTTCGTCTGATCCTGACCAGTCGTGTCGCTTTTTCGTCCAGCAGGCTAACTCCCGACACAATCGAGAATCGAATCAGTTCGATCTCAACGGCTTTTGGTGTTTTATTTGGTAACCTGAAACTAACTAAGAAAATCGTTAGATCATAACTTTTTGTGCTCCCGACCATATTAATGGAGGGAAAATCAAAATAAACAAACGTCAATTTATTCGGGAGTACGCGGCACGATCGAAGTTGAACCAAAAACGAATCAGTTTGGAGAGTAAGGCCCCTGTTTCGTTATGAGAATTAAAAACGAAAGAGAGCTCTTGTGTATGAAGCACACATTTGGGCAATACAATAACTGCGTAGTTGACTAGGTAGCCAGACTTGGTTTCATTGAAACCGGCCACCACCGCCGAAAGCAGTACAGGGAGAAATTATTTTTATATCTCGTATTTTAAACTAGTTCGCAAAAACTTTTAAACACCTGATGCATTCGCCAACGAAATAATTAGGTCAGATTTTACACGTGTACTTCCATACAGCTCGCCCGTGACCTGACATTAAATATTAAATTTGACTCTTGCAAACCACCGGTTGTAGTAGATTTGCGGTAATATTCACTTGAGTTATTGTGTAAAATATTACATCTAGTATTAATCTACTCCTTAAACAGGTTGAGTTTCTTCGTGAAATAGATTTCACCCGTGGATTTTGAACTTTTGGAGGTGGAATTTTGAAATTGAATGTGTGCGAAATTTAAATCAAAACTATGAAGTTTGACCCTCAGCAGCTTAAGAATGTTTTGCCGTTAAATCCGGTGTTCTGCTTTAGTATCTTAATCAAAATGTACCAATTTAAATGCCGATTATTGTCCGTGCAGTAAAAAAATACATGGTGTAAAAATAACAAAAATGGGATTTGATAATACTAACTTTTAACATTCCACAAATGTAATTTACTATAAAAATATTTTTTTCGCTTTCTTGTTATCAATTTTGCGACTAAATATTATAATGAAAATACAAAAAATGTTTTTTTTTTAATTTTAGGGCCGATTTTTCAATCGTCAGATAACTTTTATCTGATGAATAAACATGTGACTTTGACATTTGTTCCATACAAAAACTGCCAAACTGCTTTATTCCTTAGATAAAAGTTATCTGACGATTGAAAAATCGGCCCTTAGACGAAAAAAATACATATCAATAATGAGTAAATGTAGTATAATCATATCCCAAAGTTATAGTGACTGCAAGTGATAGTGATACCGCGAATGTGCTTCAAAGAATCGGTCAATGAAATAGTCAGAAAGGAGTAATTATAAAGTGATGATTCGGCCTGCGTTCGTTAGTTACATAATTAAACCGGTTTAATTCGCAATTGGGCGAGATGTCTGTCGAGTTTGTTTTGCTGAAGTATAGAGATAAGCTTTGTATTTGATGGAATGTTAACAAGGATTATATGTATTGTGTTTTTAACGGACTTCCAAAAAAAAAAGGAGGAGGTTCTCAATTTGGCCGATTTTTTTAATCTAAAACTGGTGTAAAACCAAACCATAACCAAAAGTTCATTATATGTGATATATCTACCACATAATAATATCTATGGACGCTTCACACCACGTCAATCTGGCCGCATGTTATGTATCCGAAATACTTGTGTTACATGTGCCAGACAACGGAAATATATTTTATACTATATACATATTTAATACAAAACCATGGCCCAGGAAATTTGTTCCTTCGCCGGGATTAGAACTCTAGACCATACATCTTGAGCAACGATATCTCAACAGGTAGTAAATGTTATACAAAACCTTAATAATAAAAAAATAAGGGTGAATATTATGTTAAAAGCATGTAACTCCGATGCTACGTGTATTTTAATTTTTAATAACATCCATTTCATTCTATATCTCAATTCACATGTCACGAGGAAGCGAGACCGCTTAATATTTCATAGCTCCCTCCCCCTCACTCACTTAATAACATAATTTGCGATGGCTCTATCTACGTAATTGCACAGAGTAAATAAAATATAATGTTTGACTATGGTACAGGTGAGTGACGTCCTTTGTGTTTGGAATTCCCGAGGTGTACCACAGACATATACAGGTGCACTGAGCGATATACTGCTTGGCATTGGATACTTGATAGTGTTTTTATTTAGTACATAGTGTTACAAAAATTATAAAGGTTGCATATATAATGAATAGTTTTTAGGATTATCGATTATTTGAAGCAATTTTGTGACTTTAGTTTAAGACGTCTTTTTTATTTTCTGCATTGTCCTAAGCAACACAAAATTGTTTCTTGTTCCAACACAGGAATCGAACTAGCCAAACTAACATACCCGTAGTACAACAGTTCTGTCTTATTTATAACTTTTACAACTCTGACACGTCTACTTTGACAGAGACAATATTATCAAAGTTAGAAATAACATTAAAAATCAAATAAATTGCATTAACTCCGACTTTGAAATATTTTTTCAAGCTGTGACCGAACTGATTATGATGAGCTTATAGCACTCTCGATCACGTCAACTGTAAACAATAAAAACTATATCAAAATCGGTTAATCTGTTTGGAAGCTACGATACAAACAACACACATAGACACGTCAAACTTATTAAACCCCACTTTTTGGGTCGGGGTTAAAAACACGAAGATTTTCTAGATAATGAAATAGTTCTGGACGATCGTGCCGCGTACTCTCGAATAAATTGACATTTCTTTATTTTGATTTTCAATTGATATGGTCGGGAGTACAGAAAGTTACTATCTAACGATTTTATTTATCCTGGTTAGTTTGAAAGAAGTCCACTAAATAAAATACCAAAAGCCGATGAGATCGAACTGATTCGATTCTCGCTTGTGTCGGGAATAAGCCTGCTGTGTCCATCATAATGCTATATCTATGGACAACATGGGCGCAACATACTAATGCAGTTCTAATTACTATTGTAACCTATATTATATTAATAACACAATCCCAATCGGAGAATCAGTGTTAATCATTTAATGGAATTTGTGTACCTAATTGGCAAATTCGTTGTAATTGCAAGGTACGACCTAATAACATAATTTTACTGTAATTATGTTTAACTAATTTTGCCCGCGGCTTCGATACGGAAAAAAAGTATCATATTATGTTACATTCATAATGAAAACAGCTCAGAGTTTCATAATGATTAGTTTAGTAATTTTCGCGTGAAATCGTAACAAACAAACAGATATCTATACTAATATTTTAAAGCGGAAGAGTTTGTTTGATTGTTTGTTTGTTTAAACGAGCTAATCTCAGGAACTACTGGTCCGATTTGAAAATTCTTTTTTTGTTGGATAGGCAATTTATAGAGGAAGGCTTTAGGCTTTATAACATTACGCTGCGACCAATAGGAGCGAAGCGTCAGTCAGAAATGTTGCAAAAACGGGGAAAATTAATTACATTTGGGGACTTTCATTGCGTGCGCTGCATAAAACGGCTTAAGTCACTCAAAGACCACGCGAACGAAGCGGGAACAGCTAGTTTATAATATTAGGGATATTAGTGTAGCAGTGAGGTTGGAAAAAGAGTTGCGCGTTAAGAATTAAGGTATTATTTCTTTTTTAGTATTTACTAGCTGTGCCCGCGACTTCGTTGTGTGCTCGACGATATGAAAAAATCTTTTTTTTTTCAATAGTCAATGTATACAGGAAGGTTTTAGGCTATACAACATTACGCTGCGACCAATAGGAGCGAAGCGTCAGTGAAAAAGGTTGCAAAAACGGAGAAAATTATTCACATTTAAGGACTTTCGTTGCGTGCGCTGAATAAACGGTTTAAGTAACCCAAAAATATGTATGAAAGAATTATTTCTTTTTCATAATCATAATAAAACTAACGTGAGCAATCCAAAGATAATTGCGATAGTGTTAGTCACTTATAAGTATCAAATCCCATACATTATGATTTTGCAAGTGTTAATTACGATGGCATCTTGAATGAAGGGCTTACCAAAACCAATCCGGAACCCATCAACTAAATTGTTCAATCTATTAACACCAGAATAGAATAATGCATATAATGTGAGATCGTGTGAAGCCGGCGGCCGTATTAATATTAAAACAATTATCCCCCCGTATAGGAGCGGTATGTTGGGACTTTGTTCTGTCAATTAAAAGTTGTCCTCGCCGCTTGCCGCGTACACGAGATAACGCGAATAACTTTAAACACGAGGTTATCGCAATACCCGACCCGAAATAGTTTTAACGAAAGCCAACGTCAAATGTGCAAATCCTTGCTTGACAGGCGGCTGCTGAGAGATGTTCTACTCACACTGGCACCTAGTCGAGATACCATAATTGTACTATTTGTCAAAAACTAAATATATTTTTATCACTTTTTACCATTTCTTATTTTATGTCGCAAGATTATCGAAAAAAAAATTTTTTTCGTTAAAAAAAAAGTACATTTCTATAATGAGAAAAGGCAGTATAATCATACCCCATAGTTATAGTGACTGTTCTTTTTACACCCTTTATAGTGTGAGTACTCGATACTGATTAACTTTTAGTCACATTGTATGTGTACTCAACTTTTTTTTAAAGATATCTAGGCCGGGCTGTAAATTAATTACTTACAAATTTTTGCTGGCACTAACAATTTTAATCCAAATTGGAATGGAAATGGAAAGCGTTATAAAAATATCCGTCAAGAAAAGTATTTCAACATCAGTCCAGAGCCCAAATCGTAATATATTTGCATGATAATTAGGAAATTAACATTTTATGAATTAATGATAACATGGATCAGCCATATTTTTCATTTCCAAAATGAAATAACACGGAATGTTTTCTGGACGTTTTTCACTGAGTTGTAATTGAAGCAGGCATATTAAAGTCAAAAGAGAAATATTTTTCTTCAGAATAAAGTTTACAAAAAAAGGTTTTCTGAAAGTCGTTTCCACAAGGTGTAAAATAAGTTGGTGATAATACTAGGTGATAATTTAGGATGTGAAAACTCACATAGAGTTTACTGTGAAGGGACCAGCGCTAAAAGACTTATTTTTGGCTTCGATGTTTCTGTGACAAAAGCCCTAACTTCATAAATTTGCCCATACAATAAGTAAAAAAAGTAACTGTTTCAGCGCTGGTACGGTACGTGTCACATTTTTTTCTATCCAATTTTTGATTCTCTTCTACCGTTACCATTATAAAGGTAAAACCTAAAAATAGCTTTAGTATATTTTATCGCGTGTAATATTTTCCAGTTTTCCAGCTCCGTATAAAACAGAGCCACAATAGAACTTCCTTGAATACAATTTACAAGAAGCCTGCTATTGTTCGGGTGTAAACGGCCAGTACTGGCTACGGTGCTCTGCTTTTATCCACCGGCTGTCTGTTCGATATTCGTTTACGGGGCTTTAACGTAGTGACGTCATGTCCATCATCATCACTGACGTTCTACTAAGAACTGTGTATACAGAATGTATTCATATTTCATATGTTATAATATGTATTTTATTGTCTTGATAAATTAATATACAATTTATTTTATGTATACTTACTCACAAGTGAAAGTGACATAAAATAATAAAAACTAATTTTAATTATTTATGAATAAAGATATTATACATTTATAACATAATATGTATTAAATCAAATATAGTGTGAATATATTATAGAATGACACGTAGAGCATTTTTTGTTTTGGAGCCTCATATAAATTACTTAACATAACTCAAAAAAGTAATAATTCAAAGGTCTAAAATGATGTGAATCTTACTATGCCGGGGCTCGCGAGCTCCTAGTCTATACACACGAACGCACTGGTCGTTGACCTAAGACCTGACCAGGATTGAAACTCATCTAATTTGTGACTTTTATGGAGATTTTAATAAATATATGAACCATCCTGTGTAGTACATCAAGATGCTTATTACTGACTAGCTGTGCCGGCGACTTCGTACGCGTGGAAAAGTGATTTAGGGCACTTTAGTATTTTTAAATATATTTTTAGTTTATTGGCGCAACCGCTGAGAACTTTCGCTAATAGGTACTTCCCAGTGCATCCCAGTGTTGATCCCGATCCAGCAAGACACGTACCCGGCAAACCTCTTGGTATGCAGGGTATAATAATAATATATTACTATCCTTTCGGAGCTCGGCAAAAGAAGTAGGCCTTCGAACAATATGTAGAAGTCAGCAAAGGTATTCGAAGTTAGGATAATATTATTCGAATGCACCGTATAGACCCAGACAATTTTTCACGTTAATTTAGTAAAGTATTTAACTTCGATGTCCGTCTGTCTGTCTGGGTGTCAAAACTTTAACACGTGTAGGTATCAAGCTAAAAATCATATTAAAAACTCAGCTCTACTGTCCCTTCTGGCTGTGAAAAGAAACAGGCATCTTGGCCACATCTACCCAAAGATTCAGCCGTTTAGGTATATCGCTAATTTTCGCAATTTTCGACACGCCAAAGGGAACCAAAACCTAAAGGGTACTTCCCGGGAATAGAAATTTGAATGAAGCAACATCTTAATGCACTATTAAAATGTTGCTTCATATCAAATTTAAACGACATAGGATAAATTGCGAAATCATAAAAATATTTTCAATTTTTTCAACTTATTACCGTTTTTGTCATTAATGTTTTGAAGTATTATTAAATTTAAACTTATATTGCAATTACTAAGGTCTTTAAAACGGAACTCTCGGTTAGACATGGGCGCAGCGGCACGCCCCGCCGAGGATCCAGCAGGCTTACTCTCGACACAACTGAGAATCGAATCAGTTCGATCTTAACGGTTTTTGGTGTTTTATTTGGTAGATTACTTTGAAATTAATTAGGTTAAAGAAAACCGTTAGAACGTAACTTTTTGTACACCAGACCATATCAATCGACAGAGAATAAAAATAAACAAACGTCAATTTCTTCGGGAGTATGCGGCACGATCGAATCCGAATTAAAATCGAATCAGTTTGGAGAGTTAGGCCCCAGCTCGGCGCGCCGCGCCGATCGGCTTTAGTAGCGTTTTTTATAACCTAGGGTAGGTTATAAAAAACGCTAGCTAAGATCTAACCTAATAATACTAATATAAATAAATGAAATTTTGTTTTAAACAAAATATAAAATAAAAAAAGAATAAATTTGAATGTTTGAAGCAGCATGGTCCCGCCGCGCTTCATACAAACGTCCAGTATTTTTTTTATTGTCATATATCTTCAAATCAAAGCGACATCTATACGCCATACGCCGTACTTTTAACACGATTATTACTGGGGGCACAGTTAGCGGCTGTGCGTGGTTAAATTCATACTACTACCGGTACTGCCTGTTAGCACATTTTAATAGTATTTTTTACCCAGCAGTGGGGTGGAGTTCCTTTGGTTGACCTTCGCCAAAATTCCTACCTACCAGCATCTGATATCTACACTACACCCCGACTCGGATGTGAGACGTCACGCATCAGCCTGTATCGCGCGGCGCCGCGATGCGGCGGTCGAATCACGGCGAATCGATTTTAATTTTGCTATATTATCTCCTAAACTATTAATTATACTTGCTAGGTATAAAGGGCAAATATAGTCTTCATGAAATTCTTAAGCCAACTAACGTATTAAAAATGATAAGGATTAATACCGTGATGGTATAAATAGTTTACCAAAAACCGCTTAATTGCCCGTTTTTTTAGATTATCGCGAAAGGCTTTCTTTTAATAATACAGTTAATTAAGTTGATTTATACAATAAATGATAATTTATTTCAATTTGTGAAGCAAGTTCAAAAATACAATTTTTATATTATTATGACACTGTGGAAACACTCATCTCAGAAAAAAAAATCTGTTAGTTAGGTATTTATTTCAAGTTCTAATCTACTTTAGTGCCACATTCTATTGCTTCGCGTCACTGTGTAAGCGATCCCCCCGCGCCCCCCGCATGAACCGTTCGTCCGCAGCCCGCGCGCGCGAAATTCCTCCGACTTGCTTCCAATTTATCGTCACTGCTCGGCTCCTATGTATCGTAGCGTTATGTTATATAGCCTATAACCTGCCCAGGAATATGGGCTACAATCGTACCAAGTTTGGTTAAAATCCCTTCAGTAGTTTTTGTTCCTATCGCGCACATACAGACAGACAGACAGACAGACAGACAGACAAAAATTTTACTAATTGCATATTTGGCATCAGTATCGATCGCCAATCATCCTCCAATATGTATTTTGAAAAAATATTCAATGTACAGAATTGACCTCTCTACAGTTTTATTATAAGTATAGACTCCAATATGTATTTTGAAAAAATATTCAATGTACAGAATTGACCTCTCTACAGTTTTATTATAAGTATAGATTTAAAAAATTGTAACCCCTGACTAATAAAAATATTTACACATCATTGCTGTCTTGTTCGGTCAAGTGCCTTTCGCAATATATCAGGAAGGACAATAACATTGTATAAGTTATGCACTCTGCAAAAAATTTTATTGGAAAGAAGGAAATTTTTCCTTTTTCAATTTTTTTTCTCTTACTCGAAAAATATGGGACAGTGAAAACTATTATGTAGTATTTGTTTTGTATTGCCGAGATATGAAATTATGAATTTTAATTTATTTATTTAAGGTCGCTTAATCTTTATCACATTTTTTAATACATTGTGGCTATGTTTTGACATAGCGAACGTAGTATTTGTGTGTTTGTTTTGACAAACTTCGCACGAATCAAAGGTTATTGCGAGAATAAACTAAATTGAAAATATAATGCAAAATTATTTTAAATATACGTTTATAATTAGTAATTAATAAAAAAATTATAATTAATAATTAGTAAATAGTTTATAAGTCTATTTTGTACGATGGATTCTATAATCATTTTGCTTTATATTTTCAATTTAGCCTATTCACGCAACAAACTTTGATTCGTGCTAAGTTTCAAAACAAATACAGGAATTCGGAATACGTGTTCGCTATTTGTCAAACTTCCAACAAGTTGAGTTTCCCTCACGCAGCTCCTGGGATGTTCCGGAGTTTTAAGAGGAAACACAACGGGCTAGAGGAATGCAAAACAGGTATTTGTAAAGTCTATTGCTGTCCCGCAACTTCCCGATCGAACCGATAGAGACAACAGCTTGAACTGAAATTACTTATTACAAGTATGAGATTGGAAGACCCCTGTTTTCTCCTACAAAACTTAACCGATTTTGGTACCGATGTCATAAAATTTAAATGTCTTATATCTAGCAATATCCCGCGAAAAATTATAACCATATCCTACAAGCAAATAAGTGAGTGTATAGGCTAGCGTTTGATTATTGAACATTTTTCGCGGGTTATTGCTAGATAGACATTTAAATTTTATGCTATGGATTTCCGCTAAGTAACGCCTGATTATATTTACTACTTTTTTCATGGTAAACTTAAAAAGTCTTGAGCTATGTTCGTATGTTACGACTTTATTATAAAATGTACTCCAATTTGTTTACTGGATGTTTGAACACAGCTGAAGACATGGCCATATTGTTTTTTGGTTTTTGGACGCCCATATCTCTTTTAACAATTAATGTATGAAAAAAAAATGGATGTACTAATTGTATACATTTTGTAGAAATTCAGGATTTTTTTACTTTAGTGACATTTTCCAGGGAAGAAACTGAGGTCGTCCATGTTTCTGTATGGAAAAAGGGCCACTGTGTTTCCTCTTAACAATTTAACTTGTGCGTGTTTTAATTATCATCTTGTTCGAAATATGTCGCTTGATAACGGGCAATAGAGCATAGAAGGCAACAGATATGTAATCGTATCACTTAACAGTAATTGTTAATTTATTATTTTTAAGATTTGGTAGGTACTTGCATTTTGTGATTTATTATAACACTAAAATATAACACGTAAAATGTTATGAATTGTTATTATAATAATAGCTCAGTAATGAAGCACTTCAGTAAGTAGGTATCCTTTTTTTAGCCGACGTTCCTCAAAGGGTGTATTAATTAATAAGATACTCTTTACCATATTTTTACCCTCTAAATATAAATATGAAAATATTGTGGTCATGGCATATTATGGTAGTATAGAATATTTTCATATTTCCAAGTACTTAAGCTTAGGATGCAAATGCTATCACAAAATATACTCCGTTTTTTGGTCCATTACATGCCCTACTTTTTTTAACGGCATAATTTATTGTGAATGAATAATTCCTTATCCAGTATATATATAATATAGTATATTGGTAATAATTAAGACCGCATCCGCAGGCTTGTTACGTATTAGTTGCAAAAGCAAAGCAGTCACAGATATTGCGCAGTTTTTGCTCTTAAACTTTATCGACAGTTAAAAGGCAATAGTTAACAGTTTAAAGTTATTTAATTCAGAAAAATTAATTTGACGTCAATGTTTGTTTGACGTAACATTAAGTTAATAGTTCCTATGATTGCCACTAGATTGTTTTTGGCGCTAGTGTCGTAGCAAAATGAAGCATTCAAACACAACAGTGAGCGATTAGCACTATTTTTTTGACGTTCAGTAATCGATTGTAACGGATCAACCGTGTAAGCAGATAGGGAACTTATTAAACAACACGCGAAGTGTGGGCACATAAGTCACGCTGGAGGAGCTCCATGTGCGATAACTACCCAATCTTCTTCAATCTGCGCCCGAAGTTTGTGGAACTTTCATCGTACGTTATCTAGATTTTATTTGATGTCGAAGTTTTGTTTTGGTTGCTGTTTACGTGCGGAAAGTAAATATGTTACTAATTAATGTAACATGCTTTCATACGTCAATCTGAGGGCCTACCTACTCTCCAAAATGATTCCATTTTGATTCAGATTCCATCGTACTGCGTTCTCCCGAATAAATTGACATTAATCGTTTATTTTGATTCTCAGTCGATTGAAATTGTACAAAAAGTTACTATCTTACGATTTTCTCTATTCTGGTTAGTTTTCAAGTAGTCCACCCAATAAAATACCAAAATATTTGAGATCGAACTGATTCGATTCTCGATTGTGAGTCAGATCAAATGAGTCGCGAAACCTCTTTTAGGCATAGACTTATATTTGTTACAAATATCAATACCAATTATACCGTAATTAAATGACCACAGTCATGTCAGACAGACTGACAAACACACACAGACACCATATTTATACCACCACCTTTTTACGTCTGGGATAAATTTTGGGGACCTAATGGCAGGTCTGCCAAAACAGTCTGCTTGGAATAAAAAAAGAATCATGCAAATCGGATCATTAATCGTCTTCGGTGTACACTGTACATCTTCTCTTCAATCTTCTTATATGTAAAAATTTATTGTTGTTCGTTAGTCTCGCTAAAACTCCAGAACGGCTGAACCGATTCGGCTATTTTTAGTCTTGAAATATTTGTAAAAGTCCAGGGAAGGTTTGAACGGTTTGTAAGCTAAACGAAGTGGGCACGGGTCAGCTAGTACATAATAAAACCGGCCAGATCGAAAACCTTCTTATTTTGGAAGACGATTAAAAATAACCCGAATGTGACACATTTTATTGTGTGAATTGGCCTTTCTAAAGAGAGAAGAAATGATTAGTCATCCGGCGCTACATGTCGACAATGTAACGTTCGAGAGCCATCAAGCTGTCACCGCGCGCCGAAAACATTATTTGTTACACGTAACGGGGGCGCGGTGGAAATAACGCGTTTATATTCGTTTGCGACGATTCTGCAACGTTACAATTTACAACGAAACAACATCAGAGTAAACATTATTGGACTTCGCAATTTGTAGCTCATTTGTTATATTAGTATTTTTTAAATATTCAAATTAGGTGTGCACCGAGGGCCTAAATTACTGTGAAGACTTGGCATTCCCCTTTATGAAGTTGTGGTATTTCTCAAAAGTAAGACTTTCAGCGCTGGTACTTTTACAGTATACTCTACATAGGAGGCTCAAACATACCCTGAAGTATTATCACTCGTTTATATTATAGCCTGTATAGACTTATTAAAGTGCAAATGGCCCACTACAAATTCCCTTATATTGTACTGTGTCGCCGAGATCGACAGTACCAAAAGAAAAATCCTTATTTCGGAATACTTTAAGCCAGTTACTCTACATTACATAGGACATGTTGAGACATGTCATGTACAAACATATCTTATTATATGAGTATAATAAGATAAGTTTGTACAGTAAAGCGTAGAATAAGAATTGTCTATTTCACGGGCCGTCGACTCCGGAATATTAAGACCAGACAACGCGGATAGAAGTTGAAACGTCACACTCGCAAATTACCGACACACTCGAGGGTCCACCGAGCGTTACGAATGGTTTAGAGTTAGACATGCCAGTCTTTGTGGCTAAGTGGTCAGACGCGGGGTCAAATCCCGTCATAGGAAAAAGCTTTGCTATAGAATAGAATCTCTTGTATATAAAAATGAATCGCTGTTCGTTAGTCTCGCTAAAACTCGAGAACGGCTGAACCGATTCGGCTATTTGTAGTCATGAAATATTCGTGGAAGTCCAGGGAAAGTTTAAACGGTTAGTATGCAAGTGGGCATGATCTGCTAGTATTACATAGATCTTTACAATTATAAGATAAGTTCTCGTACATTCTCGTAGGTTCTTGGTCATGGATTTGTATTATGTACATTAAATAACATTTCATCAATCAATCTTAATGTTTATGTGTCGTATTAAATAAAATATTTAATACGTTTCCGTGTTGTAAGTTAAGAAGAATGGAAAATAAACTGAACGAACAGCATGTTGCTCCCGACACAACCTAGATTCGAATCGGTTCCAGCTCAACGGTTTTTGGTATTTTATTTGGTGGATTATTTTGAAACTAAGCAGGATAAAGAAAATCGTTAGATCGTTACTCTTTCTACTCCCGACCATATCAATCGACTGAGAATCAAAATAAACATACGTCAATTTATTCGGGGGTATGCGTCACGATCGAATCTAAATCAAAATCGAATCAGTTTGGAGAGTAAGGCCCCAGTATTGGCGCTGTCATGCTTTTCAGACAATTATTCGATAACGTTAGTTTTACGGAGCTATCAAATGATCCTGCTTGACTCACTATTAAACTATTAACTGAGTGATTACTTTGATACTACATCATTTTCTATTGTATGAAACAAGAAATCACCTCTAAATATTCGTCCATCTACGGTGCACAAGGTGAAGGGCGTCGATACATGAAATAATCATGCGAGTTAATGGAGGTCGAGCCACTGATATGTACCGGCGGAATATATTGCTATTTATGAGCCACATAAGCGGATATATAAAATTAAAAATAAATTTATAATAAGTAACTAGTTTTTGCCCGCCGGTATACTATATTTTGCTTTTCGGCATTAAAAGTAGCCTATGTATAAATCCAAGGTGTCAGTTTTCTGCATACCACATTTAAACAAAATTGGTCATGCCCACACACTTTATTATAAGCCTATTTATTATAGCCTTTATGTTATTGTCAGTGTGTTGCATGCAGTAGAAGATTAACAATGTAACTCATTTGTGAGCGCAGTATATTTAGATGCGCTTATAATTAACTAGCTTATGTGGCGCTTCTGTACATCAAACGTTACATTATATACGTTTATAATAATGTTGATCGGTATTAAAATATTATATTCAAACGCGTAGCACTGCTACGACAACTGTAGGTGACTACAGCGCGTAGCTGTGCTACGCTGTTGTAATTATGCGCTACGATTAGTAGCAAAACGCTAGGATGTCCATAAAATACTTAATTTTACTAACATTTCCCTATTTTATTCTATAAAATATTATAGTAAATTGTTTCATAATTTAACTTCAAAGATAAATTTAAATAAATGTACCCGGAAAAATCAAAATAAAATATTAGCTTGACCCAAAAACTGTGCTATAATTTCAGTTTTACATAACGTTTGTAAAACCCATTTCGTGTCACTGACGTGTTAGGCGACAAATTTTCAAACTACCTAAAGCACAGGCAAGAAAAGTTTATTTTAATTTTGTTGTTTTTAATTTAAAATGTACTAAGGCTTCAAATTATTCTCGAGCACGCAAATTTATTTTTACGATATGTCGTGGTCGAATTTTTTAATTTATTATTTGTAAGCACATTTTATATACAGCCATTATATTAAAGGCCTCTGTGGTCCAGAAGTTTAAGCTATCGACTCCAGGGTCGAAGATTCGACTCCCACGATTAAACCTAACCTACCTTATAAATGTTGTTACAAATTTTGGTTAGGATGATGATCACCTAATTGCCTGACAACCAGCAAGTTGATCCATGCGTCGGATGGGCATATAAAAAGTCGGTCCTATGCCTGATCTCTCGCAAGTCGTGTCGGGTATCCTGGGTAATGAGACTAAAAAATGTCCCCTGCGTAGATGTCCTGGTTTTGACCACTGAAATAGGTGTGGGGAGCTATTATCAAAATAATTATCATATTGAAATAGTTTTTCCGTGTACCATTTAATTTTGTTAATTAAGATTACTATCCAATAATATATTATTAATATTTACACAACTTTTCGGCTATTCAATCAAGTCTTTCTAGACAGCAACATTAGCCCAAAGGTAGTTAACACGCGACACCGGGGCATTAATTTTCTCAGGATTTATATGGAGCCTTACACACGGCGCCGCGGCGACGGCGGCGAGTATAAGGCTCCATATAAATCCTAGGGAAATAATACAGCGGTGTCATGTGAAAACTGCCAAACACAAACGATACATTATATTTTATAGTATCGTTTGTGATAGGGTTTTATTTGTGAAGGGTAAAATAAATGAGTGATAATACTTTAGGGTGTGTATGTGCCTCATATGTAGAGTATACTGTGAAAGTACCAGCGCTGAAAGACTTAATTTTGACTTTCATATTTGTATGAGAAATGCCCGAACACCATAAATTTTCCCATAAAATAATTTAAAAAAAAGTACCTCTTTCAGCGCTGGTACTTTCACAGTAAACCACAAAGTATTATCACTCATAAATATTGTAGCCTGTATAATTAAGGTTTATTTACAACATGACAGGTAACCTTCAGTAATGAAAAAGTACAAAGTTTCTCAGGTATTCACGCCCGCATGGGCCACGAAATACGCCGGCGAACGGCAGCGAGTCGACAAAAATATTGGCCGTGTTCGCCGGCGTATTTTGAGTGTGCCAATGTGAGTTGAGCATAATACCACAAATAATATTAAAAATAAACAACGATTGGGGACAGTTCGTCGCGTTCCGTGTTCTCGGCTTATAAACATGATATTCGACGCCATTTTGTTCACTAAAATATTTTAACAGTAACGGATCTCCCTTTACTATTTTATATATAAGAAGAAAAAGAAGGTTCCGTTTACGTATTAACGTTAAGAGGAAACAAAACGGATTAGAGAAATGCAAAAAAAGGTTAAGTTAGTTGCCTAGATGTTTAAACACAGCCGAAAATTTGGCCGTATTTTTTAGATTTTTGTACATCTCTTTTAATAATTAAATTATGAAAAAAGGAAAAAATAGGGACCTACTAACAAAAAAAAAATGGTTTACATAGATATTCAGGAAAAAAAAATACTCTAGTGACATTATCCAGGGAGGAAACAGGGATCGCCCGTATTTCCATGCGGTGGGGTTTGTGTATGTAAAAACAGTTCCCTGTTTCTGTATGGAAAAACGATCGCTGCGTTTTCTCTTAACGACAATAAACGTGTATACCGGCGGTAAAAAACTATTTACTTATTATAAATTTCTGTTTAATTTTATATATCGACAATAAACGACATTCGTATACATTCAAGATAATATTATGATAAAGTTAAAAATAACATAAGCTATCGTAACTGAAAGCAATTCGCTTTATGAACAGAGCGACTTGGCGTTTTATAGTGCAATGAATGTGTCTGTTAATTTTGATACTTGGTATATGACGATATTATATTGCTGCAGACGTACGAACGTGTAGGCTTCGTTTATTGCGTGGCAATTACTGCGAGATTGTCCTCGTCTACTCGTCATTCACATACACATCACTATATTAATGTCTGCAGATTATGCAGCCTTGTTACCCGACTGTGTAAGGCGGGTTATGCACGAGAGTATGTATGTGTAATTGTTTGTTACGCTCTGCAGCCTAAGTCCCGATTTCACCAACGCATATTAGTATTAACGGCTTGTTAAAAGCATGCCTTCTTATTCATTGACAGGTATTACGAGAGGAACAACATGTTCGACGACGGCCTAAAGATGTGTTTCACCAAGCAATGTTAAAATTAATCCTTCGTTAAATATCATGTTATCCCTCTCGTAATAAATGAGAAGGCATGATAATTTTACACGCTGTTAACACTAAAATGCGTTGGTAAAATCGGGACTTAATGTCCCAATGGGTTTTAGCTTGAAAGGTATCGTTAGATTTGACCATCTGATCTACGGTGAATCCAACATGTATACCGGGTGTAAAAAGAGCAGTCACTATAACTTTGGGATATGATTAAACTACCTTTCTCGTGCTAGAAATGTATTTTTCTTAATATTTTTCGTATTTTTTTTTTACTTTTTACCATTTATTATATTTTTAGTCGCAATAACAACAAAAAAGGAAAAATTGAATGAGAAAAATTGGTAAAATCATAGTTCATCATCATGTCATGTTATAGTGACCCTTGTATACATGTTGGCTTCACCGTTGTCAAGTAAAAATGCTATCATTATGGAGCCTTAATGTGGACCAATTTCCAACCTGTATGTATGTGGATATGTCGAGGTCTCGAGCGTCTCTCGTGCCGCTCTGCTGAGCCGGCGTTAATACTTAAATTGGATCATACGGCTATTTGAATACTATTCCATTTATTCCGCCGCTCGCAACTAAAACCGTATAAGTTAGATTTTCAATAAAATCTAACTTATACGGTTTTATTTATAGTTAAGCCTTCTTTCACTTCGTTCAAATGTGTAGTATAAGTATCTGTTTAGCGGAATATATATATATTTTTAATTTATATCATAAAGAAGCTTTTGCCATACACGGTATGCCAGCTCCATCATCTTACGGGGCATTTCACGTCAAGCGAGACAAAAAAATTAAGTCAGATCTTGGATATTGTTCATAATTGGATCAATTGCACTTCCATAGGACCTTATTTTTCTTTTTTTATGCCTAGTTACGAATTTATGCGCCCTCAAAGAATCATCAAAATTTAAAAAGCTGTGAATGAAGGTAAATAGATGAAATAAAGGTTCTCCAATTGTTTAGATTATTGAGAAGTCTTTGGTAAGTATGTAATACATAATACCATTCTATAGTACCGCCCATACTGCGCAACATCGGCACCCACAGACTTTAGTGCGTGTATCAATATATAGATACCTACTATTCAATGTTTGAAATTTGTTAGAGCTAAAATAGATAGTTAAATCCAATACCTACACAAAATACAAACATATTATATAGAAGGCTTAGTACTAGAATAAAATATTACAAAAATAAAAGTGTTAATAATAAAGTAACTTTTTCTAATATAGGCTGTAAGAAGGAGGCTTTAACGCGACCTTCACACGTGGGTGAAGGTGAGGGACAGCTTTCAATACAGGTGCTTAGAGACGGGTGATCGATGCTGTGTATCTCATCATCATCAGCATGAGCCCCAATGACTTGTATAGAATATGACGAGCAAACGACCTCATTTGCTAAAGTTTTTGTAAAGTATTAAAGTGACTGATGACTTTTATTTAATACTAGCTGACCCTTGCCCACTTCGTTGAGCATAAAAACAGTTTATGATGAAATTCAACTAAAAAAAACAACCCCTAACTCGGGAACGCGGAACCCGCAACGCGGGAACCCGGAACCCGCAGCATGGGAACCCGAAACCCGCAACCCGCAACGCGGGAACGCGGAACCCGCAGCATGGGAACCCGAAACCCGCAACGCGGGAACCCGGTACCCGCAACGCGGGAACTCGGAACCCGCAACGCGGGAACCCGGAACCCGCAACGCGGGAACCCGGAACCCGCAACTCGCAACCCGCAACCCGCAACGCGGGAACCCGGAAACCGCAGCATGGGAACCCAAAACCCGCAACGCGGGAACCCGGAACCCGCAACGCGGGAACCAGGAACCCGCAACGCGGTAAACCGGAACCCGCAACGCGGGAACCCGGAACCCGCAACGCGGGAACCCGGAACCCGCAACGCGGAACCCGCAACGCGGGAACGCGGAACCCACAACGCGGGAAACCGGAACCCGCAACGCGGGAACGCGGAACCCGCAACGCGGGAACCCGGAATCCGCACCATGGGAACCCGAAACCCGCAACGCGGAACCCGCTACGCGGGAACCCGGAACCCACAACGCGGGGACCCGGAACCCGCAACGCGGAACCCGCAGCATGGGAACCCGAAACCCGCAACGCGGGAACCCGGAACCCGCAACGCGGGAACCCGGAACCCGCAACGCGGGAACCAGGAACCCGCAACGCGGAAACCTGCAACGCGGAAACCCGCAACGCGGAAACCCGGAACCCGCAACGCGGGAACCCGGAACCCGCAACGCGGGAACCCGGAACCCGCAACGCGGGAACCCGGAACCCGCAACGCGGAACCCGCAACGCGGAACCCGCAACGCGGAACCCGCAACGCGGAACCCGCAACGCGGAACCCGCAACGCGGAACCCGCAACGCGGGAACCCGGAACCCACAACGCGGGGACCCGGAACCCGCAACGCGGGAACCCGGAACCCGCAGTATGGGAACCCGAAACCCGCAACGCGGAATCCGGAACTTGCAACACGGGAACCCTGAACCCGCGACGCGGAACCCGGAACCCGCAACACGGGAACCCGGAACCCGCAACGCGGAACCCACAACGCAAAACCCTTCAGTGAACGTTGCTGGTTCTGCGCTGTCAAATGGAATAAATAGTATCCTATGTCCGTCTACTGGCTCTAAGTTACTTCCTCACCAATTTTTAACCATATCGATAAAGCCGTTCTTGAGTTATAAATAATTTAACTAACACGACTTACTTTAATACAAATAGCTGATGTATAGATGGAACTAACATAAGCTAACGCTCGGTGAATGCTCCCGTCACAGTCGGTCCAGCCGATTCGGTGATCATTAGTTAGATAACGATGATGATGATGAAAAGAAGCCTAAATTAATCCTTATAACTTTAGCTATCTACCAGTGAAAGTCTCGTTAAAATCGGTCCAGCCGTTCCAGAGATTAGCCGGAGCAAAGAGACACGCTAACAGACAGACAGACATTTTTTTTTAATTGCATTTTCGTTTTCAGTAGCAAGAAAAAAAAAAGACAGAACAGACAGACGTTAACTTCGCACAAAGACAAATGACGACAAAAGACATAGTGGCGTCTTATCATGACGTTTTCGATTTTTTTTTTAATTGTTCGTGAATTATGACCATGGATCTAACTCCTTCTATCTGATTTTTAAATTAACATTTATAATATATTCTTATTACAACTTATAAGTTAAGTACTTTTTTTAAATAGGTATATTTATAGTTGTTAAAAGATTAATCGATTTTTTGAGTAAGTCTCTAGTGTTTAATAAGAAAAAGTGTTAACTGACGTAACATTATCACGACGTTTATTTCATTAAATCATAATTTGTATATTATATTTAAGTACGTTTATCAGTGAAAGCAAATCGTAAAAAAACTCATATTGGTTATGTTGACAATAAATATCTAATAATTATTAAATAAAGTTTAGTAAATTCTGCAGTTTTAACAAAAAGAAAATATTTATTTTATTATGTCGTCGTTACAACGTTACGTCGCTCATTTTTGATAAACTGACAAATGTTACCTATTAAAATGACCCGACTATTTATTAGTGGTGGACAAATAGTTTAATGAATCCAAATAGTTTAAGTTTATGTTAATACGTTATTTATAGCATTTCATAATTTTTATTTTCCATTTGTAAACAATGTCGTTACCATGACACCCGTGTCATATAAACTGGCAACGACGTGAATCGATTGAGCCCAGGTTCAAACCCCGCGTGACCATCACGTATTTTCTTCTTTTTTCTAATTTTCTGCTTATTTTTTTCAAAATTTTCTTTCATAATAACCTTTTCGTGACAATAACGAACATACCGTAAAAAAAAATTGCGAAATTGGTCAAGCCGTTGTCGAAGCGCACACGACGTAAGAAATTTTGGAGGTCGTTTTTTTACACTTTGGGCTACATTTTTGAGGTTTTAGTAAGGAACCCTACTTTTTCAAACATATAATATAGCCTATGTTCAGCGCTAGGAATGTAGCTTTCCAACGGTGAAACAATTTTTCATATTGGTTCAGTGGTTTCAGAGCCTATTCCATTCAAACAAACAAACAAACAATCAAATGTTACCTCTTTATAATATTAGTATAGATAAGGATTAATATCCGCCTAAATAGCTTCTCGAAATACTAAATTATTTGTGATATTTTTTAAAGTATAATAATAATAATAGCTCCCCTCACCGATTTCGGTGTCGGTAGCCGATTTCATTGAAACCAGGCCAGCTACGCAGGAGTTATTTTATAGTGTCCAAGTGTGTGCGCAATACACATAAGCACTCTCTCTTCCTTTTACTCTCATAACCCAGTGGGACGGTAAACCGACACGACTGGCGAGAGAACAGGCGCAAGTCCGAATTTTTACATGCCCATCCGACGCATGGATCATCTTTCTTGTCAGACAATCAGGTGATCAGCCTGCATTGTGGTAACCAAACTTGGAAACAACATGTTTGTTGTTCCAACGCGGGACTCGAACCCGCGACCTCCGGGTCGAGAGCGAAGCTCTGAACCACTAGACCACGGAGGCGATAAGTAATATAAAAATTCATATACATGTTATACCATCGTGACTTTTTTGTATACTTTATTAAGATACACAGTAATGATACACAAATTACTTGCACTTTTTCCACTTTATAAAGTAAAAAAAGTGCAAGTTTTTGTGTATCATTACTGTGAAACATGAATTTCCATCACGAACCTACAGTACATTCAATAACATATTTATTAAGATAATTTCGTAGCTCGCAAATTAACATAAAGAAGATTATTTTCCTATTTACCGGTCACTAATTATTTTAAACACATACACGTGTGATTATAATATAGCTATAAAGAAGTAAGGATTACTCTGTAAACGTAGGATTTACAAATTAATTTACTAAGTCCCAATTTCACCAACTCTTGTTAGTGATAACGGCTTGTTAACTTACCACGCCTTCTCATTCATTGATAGGAATTACGAGAGGAACGGCGAACGAAGGATTAACTTTAACATAGCTGGGTGAAACACGCCCTTAATCTGGTATGTCTAACAAGTTTTGTATTGTTAGATATAGTAATATTACACACACAACTTGCACTTTTTTCCACTGTGTTATTTTACGTACACTACCGGTTTAATAATAATAATAATATCTATGGACGCTTCACACCACGTCAATCTGGCCCTGTGCTAAGTATCCGAAGAACTTGTGTTACAGGTACCAGACAACGGAAATATATTTAATACTTTTATACTATACACACATTTAAGATTTTTAATTATATTATACACACATTTAATACACATCCATGACCCAGGAACACTGAAAACTTTTTGTTCCCTCGGCGGGATTCGAACCCGCGACCTTTCGTTCGAGCACCAACACGCTCAACCACTGCGCTACGGAGGTCCTCAAAGTTAAAAGTCGGTTTAGACTAAGTACTAATTTCACCAGCGCCTGTTAAAGTTAATCGCCGATTAAATCTCATGATTATCATCATAATCCTATTAGGAACGATCTCTTGATTGCTTCTAATAGGATTAAATAGAACTCCAATATCTTGATTTTTATCGTCTGTCAGACGAGACTTTTCCAATTACACAGCTCGTGATCTAGGCCAGCTGCAGGTAGCCTATTTAATATAAGTTGTTTTACGATATTGATATAAAAGTTGTAATAGTTTTTGATACCGAGATTTATGAAATTGAATTATAGAACAATCTATCAACTTTGTCGACCTCCGTAGCGCAGTGGTTTAGCGCGTTTGTGCTGGAGCAAGAGGTCGCGGGTTCGAATCTCACGGAGGGAACAAAAAGTTTTCATGTTCCTGGGTCATGGATGTGTATTCAATTTGTGTATAATATAATAAAAATCTTATATAATATGTGTATAGTACAAAAGTATTAAATACTAGCTGTGCCCGCGACTTCGTACGCGTGGAAAAGTGATTAAGGACACTTTAATATTTTTAGTTTATTGGCGCAACCGCTGAGAACTTTCGCTTATGGGTACTTCCCAGTGTATCCCAGTGTTGATCTCGATCCAGCAAGTCACGTACCCGGCAAGCCTCTTGGTATGCAGGGTATAATAATAATATAGTACCATCCTTTCGGAGCTCGGCAAAAGAAGTAGGCCTTCGAACAATATGTAGAAGTCAGCAAAGGTATTCGAAGTTAGGATAATATTATTCGAATGCACCGTATAGACCCAGCCAATTTTTCACGTTAATTTAGTAAAGTATTTAACTTTGATGTCCGTCTGTCTGTCTGTCGGTCTGGGTGTCAAAACTTTATCACGTGTAGGTATCAAGCTAAAAATCATATTAAATACTCAGGATCTACTGTCTCTTCTGGCTGTGAAAAAAACAGACTTCTTAGCCACATCTACCCAAAGATTCAGCCGTTTATGTCGCTAATTTTCGTAATTTTTGACACTCCAAAGGAACCAAAACCTAAAGGGTACTCCCGGGAACTCAGAATTTGAAGAAGAAGCAATGGTGCCGACATAGGATAAATTGCGAAACAATTTTTTTTTTTTTTTTTTTAACTTACTACTGTTTTTGTCATTAATGTTTTGAGGAATTAAATTGAAACTTATATTGCAATTACTAAGGTCTTTAAAACGGAACTCTCGGTTAGACATGGGCGCAACGGCACGCCCCGCCGAGGATCCAGCATGCTTACTCTCGACACAACCGAGAATCTAATCAGTTCGATCTCAACGGTTTTTGGTGTTTTATTTGGTAGATTACTAATTAGGATAAAGAAAACCGTTAGAACGTAACTTTTTGTACACCCGACCATATCAATCGTAATAATAAAAAAAAATATCAATTTATTCGGGAGTATGCGGCACGATCGAATCTGAATCAAAATCGAATCAGTTTGGAGAGTTAGGCCCCAGCTCGGCGCGCCGATCGGTTTTAGTAGCGTTTTTTAATTAACCTCCCCTAAGTATAATAATAATAATATAAATAAATAAAATTTAGTTTTAAACAAAATATTAAATAAAAAAAGATGAAATTTGAATGTTTGAAGCAGCGCGGTTCCCGCCGCGCTTCATACTAACGTCCAGCTATTTTTTTATTTATGAACCAATTTAGATGAAATAAATGTTAAGTCAAGATTACTACGATATATTATGATTGAACCACATCTAAATCGGATAAGCCGTTTCTAAGATTAGCGTGCACCGACAAACAAACAAAAATTAAAAAATATATTGTTTTGGGTACTATTGTATAAATAAAAGTCTATAATATTTTTTCTCAAATATCTTCAAATCAAAGCGACATCTATACGCCATACACTATTAACACGATTATTACTCGGAGCACACTTAGCGGCTGTGCGTGGTTAAATTCAAACTACCGGTACTGCCTGTTAGCACATTTTAATAGTATTTTTTAGTCAGCAGTGGGGTGGAGTTCCTTTGGTTGACTTTCGCCAAAATTCCTACCTACCAGCATCTGATACCTACACTACACCAGCCCGGCTCGGACGTAAGACGTTACGCAGCAGCCAGCATCACGCGGCGCCCGGTCGAATCACGACGAAACGATTTTTTATTTTGCTATATCTCCTAAACTATTCATTATATTTGCATGGTATAAAGGGCAAATATAGTCTTCATGAAATGCTTAAGCCAATTAACGTATTAATGATGAGGATTAATACTGTGATGGTATACATAGATTTCCAAAAACCGCTTAATTGCCCGTTTTTTAGATTATCGCGAAAGGCTTTTTTTAATAATACAGTTAATTAAGTTTATTTTATACAATATGTAAATGATAATTTATTTAAATTTGTGAAGCAAGTTCAAAAATACAATTTTTATAATAATATGACACTGTGGAAACCCTTGTCTTCCCAGAAAAAAAATCCTGTTAGTTAGGTACTTACTTCTTTCATGTTCTAATCTACTTTATTGCCACATTCTATTGCTTTGCGTTACTGTGTAAGCGATCCCCCCGCGCCCCCTGCGCCCCCCCCACGAACCGTTCGTCTGCAGTCCGCGCGCGCGAAATTCATCCGACTTGCTTCAAATTTATCGTCACTGCTCGGCTCCTATGTATCGTAACGTTATGTTATATAGCCTATAACTTGCCCAGGAATATGGGCTACAATCGTACCAAGTTTGGTTAAAATCCCTTCAGTAGTTTTTGATCCATGCGTGCACATACAGACAGACAGACAGACAGACAGACAGACAGACAGACAAAAATTTTACTAATTGCATTTTTGGCATCAGTATCGATCACCAATCATCCTCCAATATGTATTTTGAAAAAATATTCAATGTACAGAACTGACCCCTCTACAGTTTTATTATAAGTATAGATAATTCCGCTGTCTGGTAGGTACCTGTCTCACATCTAAACGAGATTGAGCGCTGCATATCTTAGATTTATTTTCGTAAATGAACTTAATTTTAAAACTACTCAAGAGAATATTCGTTTTAATAATAATAATAATAATAATATTCTTTATTGCACACCACAAAAATATACAATCACAGTACATAACAATATGAAACAGTACAATTTTGGCGGCCTTATCGCTTAAAAGCGATGTCTTCCAGGCAACCATCCAAATTATTCCAAATATTTATGAAAACACCATAAAGATATTGAAGGCAAAGTAAACTACACACAGAAAACAGAGTAAAATATGACAAAGACATTAATAATAATACATACACACAAAAAATTATAATAATAAAAATTAAAAACTAAAAATAAAATCTCTACAATAAGTTACGTTTTACTGAAAGATGCACGCAGGCCACGGAGCTCTATGCTGTATGGAACAGAAATTTTCATAACGTTACTCTTTAAAAGGAAGCGCTGGTTTCGATGTAATCTGACCCTAATGATGCCCTAGTTTTTTTTGTAGATCCGATAATAGGGCAGATTTTTCCTCCATATATGTCAGACCGATTTTTATATGAAGTGTACGTTGCACTATTACAATCGGTATGTTCTACTTTATACCAAAAAAAGTAGGTCACGGTTTAGGATCGTTTATACCAAACTGAAATTCATAAAATTCTTACACCTTATGACTTACGAAATTTAAATTTAGTAGGCTCGCGGTACCTAATCGAAATTTATAAAATTAATTTTACTGACCCGTGCCTACTCGTTGAGCATACAAATCGTTTAAACATTTCCTGGACTTCCACGAATATTTCAAGACCTAAAATAGCCGAATCGGTTCAGCCGTTCTCGAGTTTTAGCGAGACTTACGAACAGCAATTCATTTTTAAATATAAGAGAAGAAGATAAGAAGAAGACGATTCCTTACGCCAGTATTCAGTAATTATATTAATAAGCTATAATACTTAAGGGTGTGTATGGGTCCCTAGTAGAGTTTAAGTATCTACCCGCTGGTAGGTACTTAAACTCTACTAGGGACTGAAAGAGGTTATTTTTTTTTAAATATTCTATGGGAAAATTTATGTTGGGGCAGTTCTCATACAAACATGACAGTCAAAAGTAAGTCTTTCAGCGCTGATACTGAAACACACAGTATACTCTACATAGTCACATACATTCCCTAAAGTATTATCACTCATTTATTCTACAACTTGTACAATTAAATAATCCCACAAAATAGTACGTATCAATAGTACTGACACTAATTAAATTAATATACACGTACATACAAGTCTAATTCATTAACAAACGCGATTAGTGAAACAGTGAAATGGCACTTGTAATCCGATATGTTCGCTCGAAAGCCTGAATGTTTCATATGTCGTTGTTACACAGTTGTCGTGTAGTGTGTTAGATTTAATGAAAATGTATGGTTATATTTTGTGGCTTTTTATTACGGAATCTGGGTTTTAAGTGATTTTATAATAAATAAATAAATATATTGAACAGAAACACATGCAAACAATCTTAAGTCTATCACTGGTCTCCACACTAGGATTCCCTGTGTCGTGGAGGCCAGTCTCTTTCATATCTAAAAATACAATGGCACAAAGAGAAAAAAATAAAGTAGGTACAGTGAGGATTACATTCAAAACCTTATTCAATAAAATTACAAAACAAAATCGAGTTAGATACACTAGTATTATAATATTGGAGACATTATACCGTGACATTCGAATTACAAAGATATTGTGTATGTGTGTGATAGTGTGGACTCTTATCCCACTATCCTATTATATTTGTATCTGTATGTTAAAATATCTTAAAACATACAGATACAAACAATAGGATATTGTTTTTAAGGATATAATTTTAGGATATAATTTTTAAGATATATGAAGAAATGTTTAGATTGTAATCTCCTATACAAGGTGTAAAATAAGTAAGTGATAACACTTTAGCGTGTGTATGTGTCCCCTATGTAAAGTTTACTGTGAGAGTACCAGCGCTGAAAGACTTACTTTTGAGTTTCATGTTTGTATGAGAAATGCCCCAACAATATAAATTTCCCATACAATAAACAGTTTTAAAAAAGTACCTCTTTCAGCGCTGGTACTTTCTTAGTAAACTTTATATACGGAACCCATACACACCATAAAGTCTTATCACTCACTTATTTCACACCTTGTATATATATAATGGAGATTATCCTGTAGTCGAAATTCGACCATAATTCATATTTAAATTTAAAATTTCAAGTTTATACGGTTCTAAATATAATATAATTAAATGTGCCAAATACATATTATGTTCTACTTATGTTCGTACGCTTCTCTTAAGATTGTACCAAAAGTGTTCCCTACACAGTATTTATGTTTTGTTTTCATTTTATTTACTTAAGAAAAAATTACAGTTTTGCATCAATACTAGTAATAATATAAAAATACAATAAATTTTACGCATAATATACTCAATAACTAATTACATATGGTCACAACATGCATAATAAAACTATTTTACGCTAAAATAATTAAACAATACCTAATATTAAACAACTAATCATAATTAATTTAATTATAATAAAAAGACACATAAACTTCGTAATATTACTAGTTACTTTATATTTATACAGGATTAAGTACTTATTGATTATGATAAAATTACATTAAAATTATTACAATTAATGATAATAATAATGCCATCCACGCTGATTTCGGTGACGGTGGCCGGTTTCATTGAAACCAGACCAGCTACGCCGGAGTTATTTTATAGTGCCCAAAGGTGTGCGCAAAACACAGAAGCACTCTCTCTTCCTTCACTCTCGTAGCCCAGACGGATAACCGACACTACTGGCGGGGGATCCTGATCTTGACTTTTTACATGCACCTCCGACGCATGAATCATCTTTCTTGTCAGACAATCAGGTGATCAGCATGTATAGTCCTAACAAAACTTAAAAACAACATTTAAATTGTTCCAAAGCGGGGACCTCCGGGGCGAAATCTATGCTCTGAACCACTAGAGTACAATAAATACGGAAATTATTACAATAAAATATAGAAACTAGACGAAATAAATGTTTCATGTGTTGTTTTTGTATGTTCGCGCGACGCTAAGGTTTAACGGCAACTTTTATTGTAAATTTCGTCCTATAGGTATATCCCTCAAGACTCGTGTCTAGTCTGGATCATGTACTAGAGGCGTTTGAGGGGGGATATCAGTAACACGTCACGTCTTTTATTTATTATCCAATCACTTATAGTATAAGTAGTTGGAATAAAGGCGTTTTGTATGGACATTTTTTCATCGGAACGGCATTGTAAACGCCGTTTGTAGATCGCTTGATTCTTGTCATCTCTATATTTTTTTTCAGATAATGACTCCATGAATGACTGTGGTCTAGTGGTTCAGATTTTCTCTCTTGACCCGGAGGTCGTGGGTTCGATTGGAACAACAAAAAATGTTGTTTTCAAGTTTGATTAGGACAATGCATGCTGATCACCTGATTGTCTGACAAGAAGGATGATCCATGCGTCGGATGGGCATGTCAAAAGTCGGTCCTGCGCCCGATCTCCCGCCAGTCGTGTCGGTTTACCGTCCCACTGGGTTATGAGAGTAAAAGGAAGAGAGAGTGCTTCTGTGTATTGCGCACACACTTGGGCACTATAAAATAACTCCTGCGTAGCTGGCCTGGTTTCAATGAAATCGGCTACCGACATCGAAATCGGTGAGGGGAGCTATTACTAGGCTACGAGAGTGAAGCAAGAGAGAGTGCTTCTATGTATTGCGCACACACACTTGGGCACTATAAAATAACTCCAGCGTAGCTGGCCTGGTTTCAATGAAACCGGCCACTGTCACTAAAATCGGTGTGTGAGGCATTATTATTATATTTTCAGATAAGGATTAGAATGTGATACATTTCGTGACCGACTATTTGTAGGTGAAAAATATAATACACTGATTGCAATAGTCCAAAGCACTCGTCATAGAAAAACTAGGTCATGTGGGCACCCTTTATGATCATTATTACCAGTGTTGCCAGTATGATTTCTTCTTCTTCTTTTCAAAATGGCTCCTTAGTGATTTGCCAATGTCATGATTTCCAAAAAAAGTACGACACGCTCTCTGAAAAGGTATGGATTTTAACTGCAAAGTACGGTTTTTTCAAAACATTTAAATGCTATAGTCTACCCATAGTACCCCTTTTAAAGTACCTACGTATTAAAACATAAATTACTATTATTATTTATAAGGTACGCAAAAGGTACGGTTGTATGATAAAAAGTACGGAAAACCGCACTTTTTGGTAAGTCCTGGCAACATTGATTATCACTGTTTATTGTTCTTTACAAATTTATTAAAAAATTATGTCAATTAACCATTGTGTGGCAGCGGGCTTACAAACTGTATGATGTTTAAATGTATGATGATAATACTGGCAGCTTTTAATTAAATTTTATAATTAAGCTGTGTGTATATTTTAAAAGCCTGCTACGCTTCACTGGCGCGTAGCGGTGCTACGAAACTATTGATATGTTTTATAACTGTCCAATTCCAGTTCTGTTTGTGTTATAACTTCACTTTGCGTTTTAGATTGTAGGTTATCATGTAGGATTGGAGACATGAATGGACGAAGGTGATATGTAGCAAAATTCTGATTTCGAGAGAATTGAGCTCAAACTGTCACTTAAACACATTAGAATACGTCGTAAAGTATTAAGAGGAAATACCACGATTTTTTTCCCATACAAAAATAGAGGTCTACGGGATTCCTGTTTCCTCCCTGGATAATACCTCAAGAGTCACTATTTTTTTCCTGAATATTTATGAATATTGTTTGTACGTCCCTATTTTTTCCTTTTTTAAATAAATTAATTATTTTAAGAGATATGGACGTTTAAAAACCTGTAAAAAATGGCCAGACTCTCCGCTATGTTTAAATATCTAGGAAACAGATTTGGCTACAATAAACAACAAAATCAAAAAATAGGAACCTAGCTCATTTCTTTTTTAGCTAATACAGAAAAAAATATTTAAATTGGTTAAGTTTTGGAGGAGGAAACAGGAATCCCCTAAACGTCGATTTCTGGTACTTTTAATAGGTAATTTCAGTCCAAGTTGTTGTCTCTATCGCGCTAGTACTGGCTAGCTAAGGCACTGCGAGAAAGCAATAGATTTTATAAATACCTATTTTGTATTTCTCTCAACCGTAGTGTTTCCTCTTAAGTACATTAATCTAAAGATCCGTCTCTAGAATCAATGTACATAATACGTTACTAGATATTCTTAAATGTTTGAGTGACAATTTGAACAATATTGGGTAATTTTTTTTTGTGACATAATATAACTTTCATCCATTCATATTTTTATTTTTAGCTTATATTATAAACGAGCTTTTCGGAAATAAATATTTTTGTTATTGTTGTATGTCCTAGCGATTCTCTTTTCATTATTTAGTATACTAAAGAATGTACTTGTTATTTAGTTTTAGTATTGACCATTTTTTATGTAAACATATATTTTTTAAATTGTAATTTTCTATATTTTTCTTCCTCGCTGGGCTAGTTCATCAGGTTGGCATCATATAGAAATTATGTCCTGAAAAAAATTTATCTAAAATTCATTCTGAAAAAATAATTGACTTTGGACTTTGCCTGACAATCGACACACTCCGGTAGATACGGTCAAATTATATTTAGGTTATTGAACGTTTGTGTGCTAAAGCTTATTATAAATATATATTATAAAGCTTATTATAAGGTCAATGATTGAATTGCCGATTGCACACCTTGGGAATAAGATGGCCACATGCAAGGCTCAATGTACTTTATGTACTTTGACTTTTGTTATAATATATAGATTTTGTTTTTACATTGTAAACATATTCTCTATGCACTTTTTAAAAAGAACATTTTTCCATCTTTTTGCTAAAAGATGGCCCCGTCCGAGTTTCTTACGCCGGTTCTTCTCGGCGGGCTAGGGTTGAACCGGTGGTAGCCTTTTTGTTGACTTTCCGAAAATAGCTTATTTAGTTTCATTTGGAAATAAAATAATTTGATTTGATATATGTTTCAATATTTTAGTCCTAGTGCTAAGGCGAAGTTTTGAAACTGGTTCAGCGGGAACTTTGTGGATGCGGCCGTATGATATACGCGCACATAAATCTGTGCTGGGATAGTTTACAACTGGGTTACGAGGCCCAGGTGCGGCGGGTTATATATGTTGAAGATATACATATTGTAATTAGCTTTTGCCCGCGATTTTGTTACAGTTTTACGTGGAAACTGTGCATTTTTAACCGACTTCAAAGGTTTCTCAGTTCGACGGTATATAATGGGTGTAAAAATAACAGTCACTATAAATTTGGGATGTGAGTATACTACCTTTTCTCATTGTAGAAATGTATTTTTTTTTCTTTTTTCGGTATTCTTGAGACAGAAATAAGAAATGGTAAAAAGTTTAAAAAAAGTTACTTTCGTGCGCCATCTGTTATTTATAAAGAAAACGACGACTATATACAGGTAGGCACTGTACCTATCTCTTTTCAAATTTAAAATGATGTCAATTGCGCTCGCGTTTCATATGTAAATCACTTCGCGTCCGTGTCTATTCTGTGACGTCTGTAACGACCGAGACGCAGGTTTTAACGACGGGAATAGTACGACTGAATGAATAATAATTTATTATCTATGGACGCTTCACATCACGTCAATCTGGCCCCGTGCTAAGTAGAACTTGTGATACAGGTACCAGACAACGGAAATATATTTAATACTTTTATACTATACACATATTTAAGATTTTTATTATACTATAGGTACTCAAATTTAATACACATCCACGGCCCAGGAACATTGAAAACTTTTTGTTCAGTCGACGGGATTAAAATCCGCGACCTTTCGTTCGAGCGCCAACGCGCTCAACCAACTGCGCTACGGAGGTCGTCAAATAATACTACAATACTACAAACTATAATGGCTTCAGTTCTGAACCAGATATTAAATGAGCAAATTTAAGATAAGTACCATATTTTCTGAAAACCTCTATATTATGTTGTAGCTAAGTAATATTATGTCTCGTTTTATTATAGTGTTTTAATAAGTAAATAATTTATTAATATTTAATATTAATACTTGGAAATATATTTTCATGATAAATTATATTATATATATTGTAAAAATAGTCTAATTTGCTAAAGTATCATGTGATTGGTACTTTTAAATAAAAAGTAAATTACCAGGTTGTTAAATACATTTAATTTTATTCCATAGTTTATTAATTTATTGTTTAAATTCTATTCCTAGGAATACTAATAACAGTAAAAATATTACAAAGCTGTTTAAGATATTTTGGTTTCTTCCATTTACATATATTTATTGATAAAATTAAATGTAGTATATAAAATGGTGTGTTGCTAATTGTCTTAATTTCTTGTAATTAAAATATAAGTAGTGTGATACAATAAAACTTATAAATACATTGGTTTCTCGTTTTACTTTGAATTTTGATTTTAGTAAATCTGCACTTTAATATATTTTTACAGTTAACTTTTGGCCATTCTACTTAATCATATTTTAGCTTTCTTTAATTTTATTATATTTTCATTCCCCTTTTGATTTCGGTCGAACACCAACGCGCTCAACCACTACGCTAAGAAGGTCGTCAAACTAATTGAAGATTTGAATGTTTGAACATGAATGTGTGACAGTTTGAACTTAATTTTCTCCAAATCATCAATTCAAAAAAAAATAAAAAAAAATAAAAAAAAACAGAATTTTGCCTACATTTGAAATGAAAATAGACACTAGTGCTTTCGCTGATTACGACGACGAAGATGGTGAACAAAAACTGGCCAATTGTAAGTAGGACCCGCGCTCACTCGCTTCAGATCAAAGTTAAGGTGACGTTAAGTAGGCGTCCAAGAAGCTCCAGACAATAAGCTCCAAACATCATGAAAGCACTGCTGGTTTGAAAATCGGGTAAGCTTATAGGGACTTTTGTAAAAGTTAAAAAGTAAATCACTGTATTTAAATAATTGAGTTTCTTAATCACTTTATATTAGGCTCAGCGCAATACTTTTGTTAAGCTTGTCCAATCTTAATATATAACTAGCTGACCCGTGTGCCCACTTCGTTGAGCATACAAACTGTTTAAACCTTCCCTGGACCTCCACGAATATTTCAAGGCTGAAAATAGCCGAATCTGTTCAGCCGTTCTCGATCTTTATCGAGACTAACGAACAGCAATTCATTTTTATATTTATATGTAAAAATGAATCTCTTATGAGAAGAAAGACAAAAAGAAGAAGACGATATTAATACATATTCGTTTAACGTAGTAAAAATTATGATGACATTCAATATCATAATACCAAATAGAAATGTTTGTACGTAAACCCAGGAAACGGTATCCGGATACTCACAGTCGCAAATTAAACCATAATACCTAGTACTGGAGTAGACATTTGAATAGCACTACAGTAGAATTAATTTCAACGCAATTTCAATCATAACACACCGCGTTAGGATCGACATTTGAATGGCACTCGAATTACGTTTATATATTCGGAATACGCCGCGTCATGTGTAGCAACGCAAACGGAATTTAATTCCCACAAAGTTGATTGGATTGTTTCTAGGTATTCTAGAAAGGTAAGCATATGACATTTCATGTGCAGTTTACTTCGAGTAATTCAACCCCTAACTCCCCTGTTCTCCCCTTGTATAATACGACACATGAATTTCAACTCTATCCCCCTGTTTCTGAAACGCTATTCGAATGTATGATCAACTAACATGGCATTCAAATTAACAATCCCCATATGGAACGCTGATTGGTGACACATTATCAGAGAGAAAGGAAGGGACAGATATGTGATTACACCTCGCACTTGCAAGGCTGGTTAAAATTTCTCAGAGAATTCCTTGAAAACAGTTTTAGTTGTTACCTCCAAGTCGAGAGCATGGGCCTAATTCTCAGGCCTCGAACTTACTCGTAGTTTCGAATACGAGTATTAGTATATCCCGCTCGCACGCGCGCTAAATCTCATTTGCGTGAGCGGGACAGACCGATAGTAAAAACTAAGAGAGAATTAGGACCCTGGCTTGCCAGGTGCTTGACAGTATTCTACCGGACGGTTCGGTATTTTAGCACTATGTTGTGTTCGGTATAAGAAAATTACCGAAGTGTGGGTGGTTCGGTATTTTTTTCTGATATTTTTTTCTCCCAAATAAAATTTCGGTGAAAAGTGAAGGTGAAGGCTGAATTATTGTGCCTACGATGTATTTTCAGTCTGACATGTCGCGAAATGCACGGGGCAATTAAAGCAAATCAGACATTCTTGGAAGCGTGTGTCAGATTTGATTATTAATAAGGCAATTTGTAACAAATTTAAATTGTAACTAACTATGAATTTATTATTTTGTGAATAATTTAATAAAACAATTATAATTATGTCATTCTTAACAAAGTAGTTTTTAAGTCACTTTGACATTTATGTCAGTATAATATTATTTCCGGTTCTAGAATTTGATAATTTGAGATGTTTAATAAAAATGTAATTATTAAGGTTAAATTCTGAAATAATGTGAAAATAATTGAACATTCATTGTAAACATTTTTGTATGTCAATTTCAGTATTTCATAATGTAAATTATTCTACGAACTTCCGCTTTAAAATAATATTGTCATTGTGTTATATCTTCCGATGAAAATGGCGCCAAATTATACTTATAAAAGAATATGTCCGCTATATTGGATTCAGTTCTGAACCAGATATTAAGTGAACAAATTTAAGATAAGTACCATATTTTCTAAAAGCCTCTATATTATGTTGTAGCTAAGTAATATTATTATGTCTCGTTTTATTATAGTGTTTAAATAAGTAAATAATTTATTATTATTTAATACTTGGAAATATATTTTGATGATAAATTATTGGTATATTGTAAAAATAGTCTAATTTGCTAAAGTATCATGTGTTTGGTACTTTTAAATAAAAAGTAAATTACCAGGTTGTTAAATACATTTAATTTTATTCCATAGTTTATTAATTTATTGTTTAAATTCTATTCCTAGGAATACTAATAACAGTAAAAATATTACAAAGCTGTTTAAGATATTTTGGTTTCTTCCATTTACATATATTTATTGATAAAATGAAATGTAGTATATAAAATGGTGTGTTGCTAATTGTCTTAATTTCTTGTAATTAAAATATAAGTAGTGTGATACAATAAAACTTATAAATACATTGGTTTCTCGTTTTACTTTGAATTTTGATTTTAGTAAATCTGCACTTTAATATATTTTTACAGTTAACTTTTGGCCATTCTACTTAATCATATTTTAGCTTTCTTTAATTTTATTATATTTTCATTCCCCTTTTGACACGTGCATTAGTGAGAAAAATATATCTACACAAATATTATAAAGAAAAAAGATTTGTTTTTTTTTATTAACGACATAACTCAAAAAGTACTGGACCGATTTTAATAATTCTTTTTTCATTAGAAAAGCTACATTATCACTAAGTAACATAGGCTATATTAAAACCAATTGCTGTTTTATCGCCTCCGTGGTCTAGTGGTTCAGAGATTTTTTCTGATTCAACAAATAATGTTGTTTTCAAGTTTGGTTAGGACAATTCAGGCTGATCACCTGATTGTCTGACAAGAAAGATGATCCATGCGTCGGATGGGCATGTAAAAAGTCGGTCCTGCGCCTGATCTCTCGCTAGTCGTGTCGGTTTACCGTCCCACTGGGTTATGAGAGTAAAAGGAAGAGAGAGTGCTTCTGTGTATTGCGCACACACTTGGGCACTATAAAATAACTCCTGCGTAGCTGGCCTGGTTTCAATGAAATCGGTGAGGGGAGCTATTATTTTAATTGCTGTTCGTTAGTCTCGCTAAAACTCTAGATCAGCTGGACTGATTCGGCTATTTTTGGTCTTGAAATATTCGTGGACGTCCCGGTAAGGTTAGTTACACGGTTTCCATGCTTAACGAAGTGAGCACGGGTCAGCTAGTTTTTTTTTTTTTTTTTTTTTTTTTATAAGTTAGGTTAGGTAGTGTTACTTTTTCGCCTTACACAGGTACTCACCGGACATGGATGTTTCGGTGCGTACCTGTGTAAGGTTGCCAGGAGGGAGCCTACGCCAGCCTGCCACGAATGCGGCGCTGCGGAGGACACGGCCCAGCACACCTTAGAGGTGTGCGATCGATGGGCCGTGCAGCGCCACGATCTCGTGGCAGTGATTGGGCGGGACCTCTCGCTCTCGAGTGTGGTTCGCTGCATGCTCGAGAGCGATGAGGCATGGCAGGCGGCGGTCTCCTTTTGCGAATACGTCATTTCGCAGAAGGAGGCCTCGGAGCGGGACAGAGAGACTGATCCTCTCTCTCTTCCGCTTCGCCGGCGCAGGACGGGGGTGCGGAGGCGTCGTTTTGCGGCCCTCCCATCTCACGTCTAGTACGGGGCTCCGGGTAGAGGGATGGGTAACCTCCCCGGCTTTGTCAGTCTCGGCGCCGAGGAGAGCGCTTCAGTTTGCCGGAGCGCTCTCTTAATTTGATGGAAGTCCGGTCCCTGTAGAGGTAAGAGAACCGGCCGGTCGAGGGAGGAGTAGCCTGTGTTTAGACAGATCCAGGCACTCCACCCAACATAACGGCTGATGGCAATCCGCAAGTGGTTTTAGTGGGTAAACCGGCCGTAGCGAGCCGGGAGTCCCACATACCCCTCGGGGACCCTCCCGGGGGGATGTGTAACGCATTTCCCTTGCGAAACCAAAAAAAAAAAAAAAAAAAGGTAGTGTTACTTTGTAATTTAAGTTAGTAATGTAAATAAATAAATGTTTTTCTTTGCTAGCTGTTCGGTATTTATTCGAAAAATACCTGGCAACCCTGATCGAGAGCCGAGTTTTAAACCACTGGGACTTTAAAAACATTCTAGAACTATCATATATCTAGACTCCTTGACATTTCAAGTGCAATTTACCTCGAGTGTTATACGACATGTCAATTTCAACTCAATGTGTATGTAAATACGTGTCAAATTAGTGATGTGAGGGTGCAATCGGTACATGAATTGGTATTGAAGTGTCAGGAACAGAGATGTCATATGTGCCACGTGCCTTTAGAATTGAGTATTCGTGCTATAGTTAGGCTGCGTTTCAACTGACGCAGAGCGGGCCGGAGAGGAGCTTAGCGGTGCCCAAATTTACCAATCACTATAAAAAAATAAAAAAAAAAATAAAAATAAAAACCATTTATTTCGGGCTACTTGGCCCATATGACTATGCACTATGCTGTTTCCGTGGAAACAGAGCGGAGATTTCGAGCATAGTGATTGGTCAATTCGGGCACCGCAGCTCCTCTCCGCCCCGCTCCGCAACAGTGGAAACGCAGCCTTAACCTACATTTTTTTTAGATTCAGTTGATCATTAAATATTTGAGGTTAAGTTTTCTGACGGAATAATTAGCCTGTAAAATTCAAAATAAAATATTTGGCTTCGTAGTAAAAATGTTTATACAATCTAAAGTTTGGGATATGATTAAACTACTTTTTCTCATTCTAGAAATGTATATAAAAAAATATTTGGTTGTGGTTATTCGCTCGAAGAATACAGTAGAGTAGAAATCATACAATAACGGAAGAGGTGTTTTTTTATGGCTTTAGTCAATGTGCTATCGTTAATTTTAGTCAGTGATGATTAGGGAATGGCGAACCGGTATTGATTTTGAAAACCGGGATTTTCGGTACTGGCCAATTTGGGAACTAGGATTTCCCGGGATTTTCGGTACTTTCGGTACTAAAGTTTTATTAAAAAACAATTGTAAACGAAATCATTAGGTTTTATTGGACCCGTCACGTCAGCGATATTGACGATAGTGAGGACGCAGTTTCGGGTTTTTGTTTTATTAGTTTG
Source organism: Celastrina argiolus (assembly GCA_905187575.2). Taxonomy (NCBI): domain Eukaryota; kingdom Metazoa; phylum Arthropoda; class Insecta; order Lepidoptera; family Lycaenidae; genus Celastrina; species Celastrina argiolus. The sequence goes on along the minus strand of LR994590.1, from coordinate 15,180,252 downwards.
GTTTGAATTTTTCGCAAAAAAATCCGGTATTTCCCGGGATTTCCCGGTTCCGTATCCTAGTGACGATCTTCGAAATTGAATTTACCCGTTTCAGTTGGAATTAATTTTTAGTTATAGATACCTAAATAGGTTATAGACACGGGTCGTGAGTGACACACTGTCATACAATTTTGATTTCTAACTTCGTAATTAGCGATGGCGTCTAACCTAGGGGGTTAGTTATGCTCCCTAGACGGTTCACTCATGAATAGAGATGAATGGAACTAATGAACGAGTGAATGGGTAATCTGGACCATTCATGCGGCCGATCCGGGATGTAACAAACGTCTTCGTTATGTGTTTGGAGGTAGAGTTTTTTTTGTAGGAAATCTATGGTGGCTTTTTTTCTAAATGTTCATAATATAAAGATTAAAGATTGTGAGTATGTTTGTTACTTCTTGACGTGCAAACAGCTTTTGCAAAATTTGGTCTGTAGGAAGCTGACACCCGGGATTCACACATAGGCTACCTGTAAAAGTTGTGAAATACTGTTATAATGCGATGCGAGTCACGGGAAAAAGGTAGTTCTATATACGAAAGATAGTTTTGCGGAATTTGGGTCACTTTGAACTGAATAGTATTTTCACTTACACAAGTATAAGAAAAAAGTCGTACACTTTATTACTTTGCGAAATCAGTCGAACTCTAAGAAGTAGTATCCAAACTCCTAAACTATTTCCAAAGATCCGAATCGGTAATATTTCTCAAGATATATTAGGAGGGTAGACGTAAAAAATCTGTTCGACTCGACTGACCCGAATACAGCTCTAACTTTTTCCATTATTGTTCCACGATGGGACATGAAGGCTTTTCATTTGAAGATCTGAAGCGAACAAAACTTATCGGAGGTGAGATTCTGATGCTATCGAAAGATATTGATGCTATCGAAAGATATTGATGCTATCGAAAGATATTGATACTATCGAAATATATTGATGCTATCGAAATATATTTATGCTATCGAAAGATATTGATGCTATTGAAAATTCCAAGTTACTATTGTTTTAAGACCATAACACAGTTTGTGTATTATATAACTTCGCATCGAAATAGTTCGAGCAATCGTCACTCGACTCGATTGTAAAGTTATAAGAATGCAGCAACTTATGTTCCAAAACCATCGATTATGTTTTTTACTGTTAAATTCTATTTTTTTCTTCCTTGAAAGCTGACGTCATCAAGAGTTACTAGCTACTATTCATCAACATCAGCTCGCTGACTGAGTGACCACGATGAGGCTTACTCAAGATTTTTTTTTAATATTTTAAATTGTTTTACGTTGTTGATGCTGCATCAGCGAAAATGTTTACACACAAACCGCCGGCAAATTTGTCTGTTCATTAAGCCAGCTCGCAGGGAAAAGTCGGCCATTGTTAAATTTTTAATTAGCTGTATCTTTCCAGGTAAGCTCCCTCGCGACTTGACCCGCTGAGTCAGCTGACACAAGGTAAAGAGGGAAAAGTTGTTTGATGCTGCATAACTACTAGATGATTGTGAGATTTGGGAAGGTATTTATCTAAAAATAAATAAATAATAGTTTAAAAAAACTAAAAAAACACGCTTTTATTGCTAACCGAACTAAAAAATAGAAAATAATTTTAATTTCGAAGAGTTTATATTACAGTAGTAGAAGATCGAACAATCAATTAGAATTTATCACCTCAAAATAAAATTATAATAAAGTTTAAGTTGTTAACAAAAGAATTAAATTCAGAGTAAAAAGCGTGGGGTGCTTGATAAAGTAAATGTAACAATCATTCTATTGGCAACAGTCTATGAGAGGACAGTTATGAAAAGTAGTAAAATGCACCCCACGCTTTTTACTCTGGATTTAATTCTTTTGTTAACAACTTAAACTTTATTATAATTTTATTTTGAGGTGATAAATTCTAATTGATTGTTCGATCTTCTACTACTGTAATATAAACTCTTCGAAATTAAAATTATTTTCTATTTTTTAGTTCGGTTAGCAATAAAAGCGTGTTTTTTTAGTTTTTTTAAACTATTATTTATTTTTCATTTTTTAGTTCGATTTATCAATTAGTTATTTGTTGTTATCAATTAGTTATTAGTTGTTTTATACAGAAATCGTATGTGATACAGAAGTAATCGGGACTTTTCGACACGTCTAGTTAATTAAAGTTCCGGTCTTTTTTTTTTTTTTTTTTTTTTTTCATTGTCATCGGTCCTTGATACGTATGCAAAGTTTCAAATTAATCAGACTTCTGGAAACTGGTGAAAATTAAGTTCAAAGATTCCGTTACATAGATACAACCCAAGCTAATATAAAAGCGTTATAATAAAGACATGTATGGATGCAGGTGATACTTCGCAAAATTATGATTTCGAGATAATTGAACTCAAACTGCCACTCAAACATTTTATAATATCTCGTAACGTATTAAGTACATTAATCTAAAGAACCGTCTCTAGAATATAATGTAAGTATTTAATACTTAAAGATAAAACGTCTAAAATGTTTAAGTGACAGTTTAAACTCAATTTTGTCGGTAAAGTCAAATCTAAATGAATTGCAAAAATATCTTAAGTCTTGAAAACAACACACAATTAAAGGCATGATTCGATGAAGGGGATATGTAGCAAAATTATGTATCATGTCTTCAATTGGTTGTATCTAAATAATCTGATAGTAAAATATTTAACCAAATAGTACGAGCATTATATAAAACTATAAATGCATAAAACTAACTAACCTTTTTTTTTTTTTTTTTTTTTTTTTTTGATATCGCAAGGGAAATGCATTACGCATCCCCCCGGGAGGGTCCCCGAGGGGTATGTGGGACTCCCGGCTCGCTGCGGCCGGTTTACCCACTAAAACCACTTGCGGATTGCCATCAGCCGTTATGTTGGGGGGAGTAACCTGGATCTGGCAAACACAGACCACTCCTCCTACGACCGGCCGGTCTACCTCATATGGGACCGGACTTCCATCAGATTAAAAGAGCACTTCGGCAAACTGAAGCGCTCCTCTCGGCGCCGAGACTAACTAAGCCGGGGAGGTTACCCATCCCTCTCCCGGAGCCCCGTACTAGACGTAAGATGGAAGGACCGCAAAACGACGCCTCCGCACCCCCGTCCTACGCCGGCGAAGCGAAACAGAGGATGGATCCATCTCTCTGTCACGCTCCGAGGCCTCCTTCTGCGAGATGACGTATTCGCAGAAGGAGACCACCGCCTGCCAGGCCTCTTCACTCTCAAGCATGCAGCGCACCATGGTCGAGAGCGAGAGGTCCCGCCCAACCACCGCCATGAGGTCATGGCGCTGCACGGCCCAACGATCGCACACCTCCAGGGTGTGCTGGGCCGTGTCCTCCACAGCGCCACACTCATGGCAGACTGGCGTAGGCTCCCTTCTGGCCACCTTACACAAATACGCACCGAAACATCCATGTCCGGTGAGAATCTGTGTAAGGCGGAAGGTGAGGGGTTTCTTCTTGCGGCGCATCCATGCCGCAAGAACTGGACGCAGAGCCGAGACCGTATGTTGACCATACGGCGCCTGCGTCAGTACCTCTTCCCACCTCCTCAGCACCCACTGCTCTCCCAGCCTTCGGAACCGCCTTAGCTCCTCCCACGTAAGGGTACCGCCGTTCAACCTCCTCTCTGAGACGAGGAGGTTCAATTCCGCGAGGACCCCCGCCACGAGCTCCCACGGCGGTTCTCCCGCCAGCGCAGTAGCTGCCGCCCAAGAGACCGTACGGTACCCTCTGATGACCCTCACTGCTATGACCCGCTGCATTCTGTGCAGCAGGGCCTTATTCCGCACAGTGAGGGCATCCGCCCAGATTGGGGCACCGTACAGGGCTATACTCCGACACACTCCAGAGTATAGCCGCCTGCAGGCTTGGCTGGGCCCGCCCACATTTGGCAAAAGCCGGCCCAGCGATGACGCCACCTTTATGACCTTCGGCCCCAGTAGTTGGAAATGGGGGCTGAAGGTCCACCTTCCATCCAGGGTGAGCCCAAGGTATTTCATTGTGGGGCCCAACCGGATCTCCTCCTCTCCGACCTGAAATCGTGCACCTGGAGGGGGTCTTTTCCTCCCAGATCCGCGGAACAAGAGGGCTTCGGTCTTATCAAAACGAACCCGAAGCCCCAAACGCTCTATTCGGCTAGCCACCAGCGAGACTGCTGATTCAGCTAGCCGCACCGCCTCATTATACGTTCGTCCCCGAGATGTTACGAAGGTGTCATCCGCATAACAAATGACACTCATCCCGGGGAGAAGAGGACAACGCAGGACCCAGTCGAAACCGATGTTCCAGAGCAGGGGTCCTAATACCGACCCCTGTGGAACACCACAACCGACACTCCACCTCACAAAAGACCCCTCTCGGTCCTCCCACACGATCTCCCTGCCGGAGAGCCAATCTTCCAACAGCCTTCCGATATACGAAGGAACACCGAAGTAGATCAGTGCCTCCCGTATCACGCTGTGAGGAAGGCTGTTGAAAGCGTTGGCGATATCTAACGACACCCCCAACACCACCTCCCCCTCGCGCTCCGCCTCTTGCGTCACTGATCTTAGGCGCCTAATCGCGTCGACGGTAGACCGACCGACCCGGAAACCGTATTGATTGTCAGACAAATTCGGTCCCGGGCCTTCCTCCAAGTGCCGAACGAGTCGAGAAGCCACTATGCGTTCCAAAGCCTTCCCAACCTCGTTCAGCAAAACAATTGGTCTCACCGCCGACGCTTGATCCGGTGGCCGACTACCTTTTGGCAGCAGGGTGAGTCGACCCTCCTTCCATGCCTTCGGAAACTGGCCCGACCAAAGACACCGGTCAAACAGTTCTCGGAGGGGGTTTTCGAGATGCACGAGGGCTATCGACAGCACCTTTCCGTGCACCCCGTCCGGACCTGGCGCTCTCTTTTTGACGCAGAGGCGAGCCAGAACTGCCTCCATCTCCTCGTCTGTGACGGATGGCGGAGCACCCTCTTCGGTCGAGTCCGGCAGACGCCGAGCCATTCGCGGGGAAGCGAATCCTTCAGGGGGGTCAGGGAACAACTCGCTGACGATGTTCGTTAGTAACTCTGGTTGGAGCGTTTCTGTTAAAGGAGCCGACTGGACGCGAAGTTTATCTCGCGCCCTTTTATATGGTCGGCCCCAGGGGTCATTATCCAGACCCCCCACAAGTTCCAACCAAGCTTCCTCCTTGGCTCGGCTGATGGCCAGCACTAGGGCTTGCCTACTGTGCACGTAGTGCCCATACAGCCGACCATCCCTCTCCGTATCCTGGGGTCGGCGCCGCCTACTGCGTCCATACGCGCGTCGCGCTGCGTTGCAGGCAGCGCGAAGGTCGGCCAGTTCCATCGTCCACCAGTAGACCTCCCTACGTGGAGGGGGGGGACCATGTATTCTTGGCATGGCTGCCCGGCAGACATTTGAGAGCGCTTCTCCGAAACAGCAAGCCATTTCCTCCACCCCTAGACCTTGTGACAACGACGGGAGGGACCAGCCACCGACGATAGCTGCCTCCTCCGCCGACACCTGGTTGAGCTTGGAAAGTGCCCAACGCGGGAACCGGCTACGACCCCTGGGCAACGCTGGACTCGACCCGGAGGCTGGAAACACCTCAAACCTTATGTATCGGTGGTCCGAGAGTGTCTCCATCTCCGTCATTACCCTCCACCCTCCAACCCTACGTGCGATGTCGGGCGTGGCAAATGTCAGATCTACCACAGACTCCCCGTTCCAGCGCACGCAGGTTGAATCCGTCCCTCGATTTAGCAGACATAACCCGGTGGCCAACGCCCACTCCTCTACCTCAACCCCCTTGGGATTTGTGACTGGGGAACCCCACGCCGAGGACTTGGCGTTGAAGTCCCCTGCCACTATCACAGGAAGGGGAGCCAATCTTCTCACTACCGGCCCTAGAACGTTGAGAAACCCCTCCAACGCCGCCAGATTTCGATTTGGAGAGAAGTAGACCCCAACAATGGCTACCTCTCCCCGAACTGCCACCACATACCCAGCCCCTCTTGTTTTGGGAATGAGGGGAGGAAAAGCACCTGCCTTTGACACAATGGCAACGGAGCCTGCCGAATCCCCAGCCCAATGCGACTGGGGAGGCACGAAATAGGGCTCCGCTACCACCACCACATCAACAAGCCACTCCGCCATGGACTGCAGGAGAAGATCCTGAGCCGCGGCAGAGTGGTTTACGTTAGACTGTAAGATACTAATATGTCCTGGCATTACTCAGACATATTAGCCTCTGGCGCTGCCGAAACTTCCCCCGATGGACGTGGGGGAAGGGAAAACTTTCCATTAGTGGATGGAGGGCGGCATGATCGGCCCCCCATCATGTGATCTGCCTTGCGTCCAGCGTCGCTACACACCGCACAGCGGAGCTCGGCGGTGCAACCCGACGCCTTGTGACCTGGCTGACCGCAACGATGACAAAGCCCGCTACGGTCTTTCCCTGTACATACCGCCGCAGTGTGTCCTAGACCCAGGCACCTGAAGCAGTGTCTAGGACGAGCCCCCTGATGGTGCAACTGTACCCGACTCCAACCAACCACAATTGAGCCCGCCTGAATCAGCTTTTTGGCTGCTGTCAATGGGCAGGACATTCGGGCAAAACCAAGCCCTCGTGGGTTGCGGAAAATTTCCCCAACCCACACCTGCGAGACCTCGCAACCCCCCTTCGCTGCTACCGCTGATCGAACGCGGTCGCCCGTTATGGTGTCATCGAGGCCTGTCAACTTAAAATCAGTCGACTTGACGGGCCTAGTCACCTCAGCAACTTCTGCCAATGCCTCCACCAGCTTCTTGGCCAGGACATCCGCTTTATCGCCACTATTACGCCCTGGCACTTCAATAAGACGGCCTCCCGTGGCCGTACTCCTTATCCGAAGGGGCCGAATGCCTAGTTCCCTCACATCCCCAATTTCGATCTGGGCCTTAGTGAGGGCCTCACAATATGTGACCCCCTTTTGCACAGCTTCCGGTCGCAATTTTATCGCAACTGCCGTAGAATGAGGAAGCTTCAGTCTGGAATCCTTCGATACCCTGGGCGCGACCTTCTGTAGCACCGCCTTCTTTCGTCGGACCACCGTCGACCAGCTTTCTTGAGTAGCCACAGTCACATCCCCCTCGTTCGCCTCATGTGGCAACGCAACTCCCTGATTCGCACCTGTTGTGGATGTGGACGGGCCTAAACTAGACCATTCCATCTCTTTATTTCCCTTCCCTTTTCCCTTGCCTTTCCCCTTTTTTAAAACTGGGGCTTGCCGTAACATAGGGCGCACTGGCAACGGTGAAAAATCTGGAATATTCGGCGACAGTGCTGGTTGTTGTGCCAACGACTGTGCCGAAGACTGTTGAGCTAGCGCCTTCTTCTTCGCTTGTATTCTCCGCTGTGCTAATGGTAATTCCAGCACTGAATCATCAGGTGTCACAGACACCTCATTTGCCGCACTCACAGCACGAGTTTCTCTTATGAGCCTACCCGAGTCCGCTGCTAGAGGAGGACGAGTAACTACAGGCGGCAGCAGCCTATCTTCAAGAGCTGCAAGCCTACCATCCACCAGGTTGCCGACCAACCTGGCGATATTGGATTCAAGGATGCCCAGTTGTTCACTGGACATTGGGCTTGCACTCTTCCTGTGAGCCGCCGTTACGGTCTTCGCTTCTTCAAACTCCCTGCGATATGACCGCACCTCCTCTTTGAGATTCGCCACCTCTCTCTGAAGCCGAGAATTATCGGCTCGCAGGCGGCGTGTCTCTTCTGCTTCCGTGCGGGTGGCCAACGCATCGATGACAACCCTCACGACACCAGCAGCCCGACGAATTTTATTCGCGTATCCACCCTTGAGATTGGTACTCTTACCCGTCAGACCCAAAATCTCTTTGAGATTGTCCTCGGCTGTCGACATCAGCTCCTTTGCCCCCATCTGCTCCGGATCAATATCCAGCGCACTAGGAAGTAGCACACCCTCGATCGATGCGCCCCTTTGTGACCTGAGGTAGGTCCTCTTATCAAGGGAAGTAACAAATTCGGCTTCCCTTGCCTCCTCTGATGTGTCTCTAGGCTCCTGGCGTAACGAAGACACTCTATTTGTCAAGCCTTTGGTCCTCCCGCGTTTAGAAGTCGAAGTTTTGGCTGACTTCTCCAACACCGAGAAAGGACGCTTCACTGCAGAGGGCTCCGACTCAGATACCGACCAGTCAACACCCATCAATTCATCATAGGTGATGCCACCTCTGACGCTACCGACCCGGTCTCTGGAGACCTCACGTGATGTTTCCACGCTACTTTCTTTTCCCCCATCCTCTGCTGCTAAACTGGACACTCTCTCCCTTCCATCGGACGCCACGTCACGCTGAATCCGATTAGAACTTGCTTCTTTCTCACACTCCGGCTTATCCGAATCCGTTTCCCTTCCTGCTTCTACTCCTACTAGTAACCTCCCCCCCTTTGTTCCTAAGCCTCCTCCTTGACTTCTACCATCCCCTCCTGACATGTCGACACAAAGTATCCCACAAACAGGAGTAAAGTTAAATGTCTACCCTTTGGAGTGCCACAAGGCAGTCCCCTAGGACCCGGTGTACCTCAGGGCAGTCCTCTGGGACCCGATATAAAAAACTATACAAAATTAAAATTACTAAACCTAACGTAAAAAACTAACACAAAATGTAACCTACACAATAAAAACAACAAGTTAAAATATATACAGTTATTTACACAAGTTGATGAAAACCAAAAGTTGAATTTCCCCGCAATCATATGGCCTACGAAAGAAACTCAACCACGAAAAGAAAGCCCAAGAAAGCCCCTTTTCAATGCCACCAAGAACTTAAAATCGCAAGATAGGTATAGGTTCCGCCCAAGGAAATTTAAGTTCGAGCCTTACTTACCCTAGCTACAATAACTAACTAACCTAACCTAACTCAAACCTAACCCTGGAACTCAAATGTATGATGTAGACCATTTTGTTTTAGTGTAACATGGCATTCAAATTAATAATCCATATAAAACGCTGATTTGTGGAACATTATCAGAGAAAGGAAGGGACAGATATTTTAAAATTACATTATGCTCGCACAAATAAATGGTGCTGTAACAGTTACTTTATTGTTCGAGTCTTACAATACTTCGGTAACTGTATCACTCTCAGCTCAACTGATTACTGCAATATACATATTTAAATTTGTTTAACGTAGGCGCTCTACATAGCATTCTAGCCGAACCAGACTCTGATGTGGCTAGAATGCTGGTAAGGTTTGATTTTAACTGATAGGATAGACTGTAATAAGTAGTATTAAGTAATTTCTGTTTTTTTTAGTATTAACTTTTTATTGTAAGTAATCTGCAAGAGTACTATAGGATTGCCATCGTCTTTCTAAGTACGAAAATCCTTCTAATAAATAAAGAAAAAAAAATCTGTATCTATAATTTGTACAGCTTAAAACCTTAAAAGTGCGTTAAATTGTATCCATATTTATTTATAGGTACTTTTAAGATTCAATGTTTAAACATTAATGTCACTTTACGGTCTAATTTTAGAATCAATATACAGAAAAATTTACCGACCGCAGAATTTAAATGTCTTATTACAGTAGCCGCAGCACCTAGGGTTGTCGCTAATATTAAATCCCAACAAAACATAAATGTGAAATGAGAACTATGTTCAAAGACAAAAAAAAAGGAAAATCCTGGTGCCAAGTTCGGATATTTATTTATAGTACCATAATATATTCATAAAGTATCTTCTTAGAACTTAGAATAATATATTGAAGCCTAAGGCCTGAGTTGGATGTAAATGTAGAAAATATTATAATAGCCCGTTAAATTTTAACTTATTGGTAATATGCCTCACTAATACTATTTTTGATGACTAATAAAAATATATTTAATGTTATTTAAACGTATGCAAAAAATGTATCAGCCAATTAGAGCGCGTGACATTTGAAGCGTCAATTTTGTTTTCGCTATTTTTCTAGTATAATTGGGGTTTTTGCATAGATCCTAAAACTGTAAGGTTGATAGCGAAATTTTATTTAAATTCAAGTAAACCGGCACTTTGAAAATATCCTAGGCTTTAGGGATTCTCCTTATTTTTAAATTATACAAGGTGTAAAAAGAGCAGTCACTATAACTTTGATATACGATTATACTACCTTTCCACATTTTGGAAATGTATTTTTTTTGTCAAACACCAAAAAATAAATCTCTTTTTACACCCGTTATATACCACTACATAACCGCCACTAAATATAAATAGTTTTGCATGTGAGTTATTTATAATACACGGGTTAGAATTATTCTAATGCAGTCAAACAGCCAGTCCCAGTATTATAAATACTACTAACTAACATGCAAAACTATTCCTGTTTAGTGGCGGTTCTATTCCTGTTTAGTGTAGATAGATAGATAGAATAGATTATTTATGGTCCCATGTTGTAAGCTAATAACTCTTCACTGCCAGCCCTAACCGCGTTTAATATTAATGCACATCTCAACCCAGTTCGGCGACAGGTACTGACAGGCGTGTGGCGAAAAAACCCGTCCTGCCTCCAGCAACTTGCCACTTACCAGACATTGTGACACGCGCTTATCGGCTATTATACTGGCATAATATAAAACTGATGGACTTTACTGTGAGGTGCGCATTGGGGTTTTAATCGACTGCGCCAGAAGGAGGGTTATGATTTTCTGCAGTATGTATAATAGCTCCCCTCACCGATTTCGGTGTCGGTAGCCGATTTCATTAAAACCAGGCCAGCTACGCAGGAGTTATTTTATAGTGCCCAAGTGTGTGCGCAATACACAGAAGCACTCTCTCTTCTTTTTACTCTCATAACCCAGTGGGACGGTAAACCGGCACGACTGGCGAGAGAACAGAGCGCAGATCCGACTTTTTACATGCCCATCCGACGCATGGATCATCTTTCTTGTCAGACAATCAGGTGATCAGCCTGCATTGTCCTAACCAAACTTGAAAACAACATTTTTGTTGTTCCAACGCGGGAATCGAACCCACGACCTCCGGATCGAGAGCGAAACTCTGAACACGTGCTTCGCACTGAGTTTACAAACTGATGTCCTTAATCACGCTTATTGGCGGGGGCATGGGACTTGCTACTATATTACCACACCCCCGCTCGCGTATTGTTCCATCGAGCATCATCTTATTCATCATTATAGATGACGGCGATGCTGCCATCTTTCTTCGCCAAGAGTTTAGGGACATTAGGGAGCTCCAGCCTCCTGTTACAGTCTAGGGATCCAATCACAGCGCTCTGTTTTTTTTTATTAGCGTTTGTACGCTATCAGTTGTCTGATCAACTTACTTATAATTACTGTACTGCGCTTTTTCATAGCCCAACCTGTTTTCATTGAACCTATTATTTTGTAATGTGCACGTGATGCGCTTTCATTTGAGACCCTACTCGGGTATATTTGCAGACATTCGGGTATTCTCCCCCCTCCCCCACACTTATAACCGGCTTAACCGATATTCATCAAACATGTCTAAGAACTCTCCCGACACCTTACAAAAAAACCAAAATCAAAATCGGTTCATCCATGTGCCGCTACGATGCCACACACACAGACACATCAAACATAAAACACCCCGTCTTTTTTGCGTCGGGGGTGAAAAACAGTTCGTGAAACTGTTCAGTGTATGTGTATTTAATTCCCGCGTTTTCCCCGTTTCAATTTTCTTTCGTAAGTTTTGTGTTTTTCGCCGAAATGTAGTGTTATATGAATAAGTGTTTTCATTGCTTTGTGGAGTCCATAAATTGTTTATTGATTTTGTATGTTTTTCGTATTAAAACGTGTGGGATGAAAGAAGTAATTTCGATATATTATTTTATTTGATGACCGCAGTGGCTCATTCGTTTCGGAATGGAAGAGCGGAATAAAAGTGTTTTAAAGGCGTTCATGTATATAACTGGCTGATCCGTGCCCACTTCGTTGAGCATAGAAACCGTTTAAACCTTCCCGGGACTTCCACGAATATTTCAAGACTAAAAATAGCCGAATTCGTTCAGCCGTTCTCGGGTTTTTTTTTGCTATTTATTATTTTTAGTCGCAAGGCTGAACTGTTCGGAACAACGTTCTGCATTAAATTCTTAAATTTTATAATTTTTGCCCTAGTACGTAATGAACGTCTTACGCGTGCTATTGACCTCTCAGCGTAATCAGCTGATCGCTGTGTTGTGCACGTTGTACATTGCCTATTGAAATTTTTTTAATTTTTAAAACAGTGGATTAAAAGCAAATGACTAGAACCAATGGATATATCTCTTGCCTGGTTGGTACCCCACGAAGTTATAGTGACTGCTCTTTTTACACCCTGTATATAGTTAATAATGCTGCCTAAAGAATGTAAAATATTAACATTGGATAAAATATCGAATATTCCTTAATATAAATACTGTAGTTTATTCCTTACACAAAAATAAGTATCCATGGGTCGGGCATATTAAATTCGGATTGACGTGTTCTCATTTTTGTCCCGCCTCGCTCCCGGCCGTCGTATTAGCTGGACGGTGGACCCTTATCAAGGGCTGCATAAAAATATTTCCGTTTCCGCCGACTATCCGAGGTCGCAATAATCGATGTGAAATATCACGGAGATATTATCCGCACATTTATTTACAGATCCAGATCTATAAAGTTATTTAGGGTCTACGTTTTTTTTTTTATCTTTTTTATTTAAGGGACTTTTTTCACAACGTGAATATGTCAGTCCCATCGTAACTCTTACATTATGTACTATCTAAGTTTACAATACAATGAGAATAACATATTTGCTGTAATTGAGGTTGGCTCGGACAGTAAACCGTGAAAAGCGCCAACATCATACAAATTTAAGCCAAGGTCAAGGTTTAAGGGTCTACGTTAGGGAGCTCCGTATCCGTAACCGAAACTATCGGATATCCGATACCAAAAATATCCATAACCGTAACCGAATCTGAAATTAAAGTTTTGCTACTGTAAAAATGTAATATCCGTAACCGAAATTATCCGAAACAAACGGATAATCCGAAATAATTTAATATCCGTATCCGAAATTTCGTATCCATTTCATACCTGCTTACTAGCCTAGGTGAATTCGAAAGATAAGAAGGTAATCGAATGTTGTAGTTTTAGTTTTTATCGAAATTTGAAATCGAGCTCGCAACGCGTCAATTAACAATACACTATGATATGATATCAATATGACGTATGATTGATGTTATGTCAAATTTAATAACTAAAAATTATATTTGACATAACATCAATCGTTTTCATCAATCGTGTTTATCGACTTTAAAATGTTTTAAAACTTTAGTCTCAGTGCGTTATCAAACAAATGGACCTCTTAGGTACTTGTTTAAAATATTTTAGGAATATCTCTATGGAAGCATATGTGACCTGGGATCGAACCTGCCCCTGCTCCACCTACTAGGTCACCGGTGTAATAAAGAGTTAAGGCAGCGATAATAATTGTTTATGGTTTCCTCAAGTCGTGTAGTGGTGTTAATGTGACGTATATCGTGCCGCGCTTTAATAACACCCCACCTGCACGCAATAAGAGTATATTATACATAGTGTCAAATGAACAGTCACTATAACTTTGGGTTAAAGCATTTTGTAAAACACTAAAAATTTTTACCAAGTATTTATTATTTTTAGTCGCCAGAATAACAAAGCAATTTTTTAAATTTTTTTGTAGAAGGAAATTAAATAAAATGAAATTAACATTTTTTTTTTCAAATAAAACTTAACAAGTATTCTCGGCATGTCAACAAAAAAATGCTACCAGCGGTACAACTCTAACCCGTCGAGAAGAACCGGCGTAAGAACAGACAAGAGACAGTGTCCTCGTATATCGCGCACACACTTGGGCACGATAAATACGACTGCAGTGTAGCTGGCCTGGTGTCATCGACATCGGCCTCCGAAATCGCTGAGAGAGCTAATAATTTTTTGGCCTACGTATATAAAACACGCTCAAGGCCCAATTAATATAAGGCCCTGTAAATATTTATTTTGTTATTATTTTCGGCCCGGGATTATGTACAGTCACAAACAGATCCGGTTTAATACATTTGGACCTTATCGTTGTCGGTATAAGGTCGAAAAGTAAACCGAATCTGTAAGCGGCCCCCGGGGCTCTCGTTTTTAAATTATAATCATTATTAAAATTGTACGCTGCGGTTTCCTGTTCGGTCCGGATCTTTGCTTTCTGTTAATATTTTTTGAATAAAGTACAATGTTAATTATTCGTTTGTCTGGTTTTAACCGACTGTGAGGCCGAAAAGGTTTGTAGTGTGTCTATGTTTCTTTCAATGTAGGCTAAATAAAATATTGATAATTTTTATTAATTTAAGGTAATGAACGAGGTGTCCATCGTTGTAGTTCGTCGTTTCAGCTGATGATGATGATGGCTTAATAATCGTCGCTTTACCTTCTAAACATCGTATCTAAAGTTGTAGTCAAAAAACTTAATAATTTGAGATGTTATTATGACATGGATTTTGGATGTATACTGTACATAACTGAACCTCATTTGAAACAAAATCCATGTCATAATAAAACCTAAAATTATTAATTTTTTTGACTCTACCGAAAAGTTATAGTTTTATAGATACGAAGTTGTGAAGGCGACGTTAAGCCACTGCTATACATAAGCTTACATAATAATGTTTACAGATTACAAGTACATGTTTATTGAGTTCAATATTGTGTTAGTAACGCCTTAGAGCCTAGCTCTCGATCCGGAGGTTGTGGGTTCGATCTCCGCGTTGGAACAATAAAAAATATTGTATCCAAGTTTGGTTGGGACTATGCGGGCTGATCACCTGCTTGTCTTATAAGAAAGATGATCCAAGCGATCTCCCGCCAGTCGTGTCGGTTATCCGTCCCACTGGGCTACGAGAGTGAAGGAAGAGAGGGCTTATGTGAATTGCGCACAAACTTGGGCACTACAAAAATAACTCCTGCGTATCTGGTCTGGTATCAATGAAACCGGACACCGTCACCGAAATTGTTGTAGGAGGCATTATTACTTAGGTATTCAGTAGGTAACGTTGGGAGCTGTACTAGTATGAACTGTGACACAACCCCCAGGTTCCAAGGGAGATCCTGCAGGCTTACTCCCGACACAATCGAGAATGGAATCAGTTCGCTCTCAACAGTCTCTGGTATTTTATTTGGTGGATTACTTTGAAACTAACCAGGATTAAGAAAATCGTTAGATCGTAACTTTTTGTACTCCCGACCATACCAATCGATTGAGAATCAAAGTAACAAACGTCAATTTATACGGGATTATGCGACACGATCGAATCTGAATCAAAATCTAATCAGTTTGGAGAGTAAGGCCCCTGACGGACGATCTTCAACTGTAATGTACACACAGTTCTGTTTTCAGCGCTATACTCTTTCTCCGGACAAGAAGATTCCGGACAGTATAGCCTTAGATTGTTGTTTCAAGTTACTCTTAGTGCATAGCACCATGACCGAACATCTCAAACAATCTATCTTTAATGCAAAAAAAAACCAATAGATGTCACTACTATTAACGTTTGTAAATTATAAAATGTAAATATCCCGAGTTAAGTACAAATATTGACATTAAAATAAAGATAATCAAATTTTTAAGCATAACATCACATTGAGCTAAATTCTACTTCTTAAATCAAATCAAATCGCATTTATTTCAGGCAAAAAACCCATATCACACAATGCAGTTATATAAATAAACAAATTAAAACATTATTAAAGTTATGTATATATAAAAACCGGTATAAAACAAAATTCTTAAAACCTAGTCAGACATAAATCCATAAAATAAAATAGGTCAGCCTTTTTTATTTTTGTCGCGATGTACCGCCAGCCAATATGTTACCATCGAGTTTTCCGGACACCCGACACACACGCTGAGGATCTCGTTTTCAGAGGAACGAATGCGAGACCAAAATGTTGCGACCCGTGCTCTAATAAGAGCAAAGTAGTCGGAGACCCTGGCGTCGGCGAACATGCCCGACGCGCTGCAGTACCTTGGCAATCTCATCAGGATACGGAACGCATTATTGTACTGCACCCTGATGCTGTTCCTTGCGGCTTTAGAGCAGTTGACCCAAAGCTGACACGTGTAGAAGCATTGACAGTATGCCCTGAACAGTGTCAGCTTCGCATCAACGCTACAACGCGCAAACCGGCGCGCGATCATGTTGCACCGAACTGCCAGTGCCCGTCTTTCGCGAACTATATCTTCATCGTCTGAAAGATCCTCAGTCAAAATGTGTCCCAGGTATCTGAAGCGCTCGACTCTCTCTACCACTTGCCCATCCAAATAAACCGGCGGGACACTCTCCGGGCCTTTGCCAACCCGAAACACCATCATCTGCGTCTTAGCGACATTATACTTGAGACCATGCTTTCTAGCATAGGTCTCACAAATGCCAAGTAGCCGCCTTAGGCCCCTGATTGAGGGACTCAGAAGCACCATATCGTCAGCGTAACTCAGGTTGTTAATACAAGTTGTTCCTACGTGACATCCTACTCGACTGCTTCTCAGTTCCTCAATCAGATCATTAACTTCTTAATTAAGAAGAAGATACGTAACGAAATTAGTACTTAGTATTTTCCAATAGTGCCGTTAGATGGCGGTCCGGAATGTGTCTGGTCTTCACCCTTTGCTTTCTCATTGCCAGTATTAGGGTAATACCATTTTCTAGTACTAGGTCGTGTCTCTGTTTATGCTATCACAAAATAGATATATATCTATTTTGTGATAGCATAAACTTTTTTGTACGTAAGTCTTTGCTAAGAGATTTTTAGAAGGTTTAATTAAAGTTCTAGAATTCTTTATCTGAAAATTAAACATAAAATTTCATTATACTGTAATATTGCATTGTGAGTGTTGTGTGTTTGTGCATTTTTGCTTTGTGATGAAGACGTTGCAACAACTTTTAATTTCAAGTCAAGATTTTTTCTATTCTCTATTATATCGGCCATTTTGTTTTTGCGAGATGGTTTTATGCAGATTTAAATTATTGTGCTTCTTTCAAATATCTATATTACACACACATATACGATAGATCAAAACATAATATAATATGTAACATATAATATATAGTATATGATAATATGCTAATATTACGAATGTAGCAAAATGTCCGACTATCAAGGTATGTACATTGTATGAATAAATTGAATACAGTTGGATGTTGCATGTAGCAACATGCGTAATATTAGCATATTACGCATGTTGCATAACATCCAACTATCAAGATATACAATATATGAATGAATTAAATATTCTTAACTAGAATTTGCTCCCTACTTCGTACGCGTGAATTCCGCAGAAACCGTACATTGTGCTGCTGTAAAAAGTAGCCTATGTGCTAGTTCATCATGTACACAACTACCATACCAAATTTCATTAAAATCTGTTCTGTAGTTTTTGCGTGAGAGAGTAACAAACAGCCATCCATACTTACAAATTTCGTCGTTAATATTAGAAACAAGCAGAATAACATAATATTCACAAATCACTTATCTCTCAATAATAACAATATTAGTATCAATCACATGTCAGCAAGCTTACTCCCAACACAATCGAGAATCGATTCAGTTCAATCTCAATGGCTTTTGGTGTTTTATTTGGTGGATTACATTGAAACTAACCAGGATGACGAAAATCGTTAGATCGTATCTTTTTGTACTCCCGACCATATCGACTGAGAATCAAAATAAACAAACGTCATTTTTTTGGGAAGTACGTGGCACGATCGAACCTGAATCAAAATATAATATTTTGGAGAGTAAGACCCCAGATTTGGCTTTAATTTGAAGTGTATATCTGAAATACATCAACATTAGTATGTATATCAGCGCACATTCTCTGTTGCCAAGCATGTGAGATGGATTGTACGTTGTACAAATATTTACCGTGAGCAATGCTCACATATTAGCTTGATTAATTCTCACTATTCAATTACGTTATTGAATGAATATTAAATTAATTTACTTTTCGACTCATTACAAAGAAAATCAATTATATCAGCAAAATCTAAAATAAGAATTATGGTAATTTTAAAACATTTGAGTTGTTAGCAATCAAATAAAATTATCCATCTCTTTCTCACAAAACGGTATTTAGTGTATTGTCTATGTAAAGTTAATAACGTGAAGTCACAATCGGTTGTTCCCTTCTCGTTCGCACATTATATTTAATAGTTTAATATCTTCATTATTTTTAAAGTTACTTAAATAGTTTTACATTATTTGTTTACCAGGGGGCTTTAATAACATCAATTTTAATTGATTTTTGTTGTCAAAAATAGAATTGAAAAATTGAAAAAAAAAAAAACGTTGAAAAGACTAATTAGTAGGTATACGAGTATTATGTATTATATTAAATTAACACCTCCGTGGTCCAGTGGATTCTAGCTTAATTTCGGAGGTTGTGGAATATCATTCCCACATTGGAATATCAAAATAGATTTCATGTTTCGTTAGCACCAACCGATCATGAATCTAAAAAACTGTTTTAACGACACGGCCTTTTCCCCGACTACGCTGGAGACAAAAAAGAGTAATGGTTTTGGCATTCGATATAATCTTAGATATAAAAAAGAATTGCTGTTCGTTAGTCTCGCTACGTCTGTACGCCTGAACCGATTCGGCTATTTTTAGTCTTGAAATGTTCGTGGAAGTCCAGGGAAGGTTTAAACGTTTTGTATGCTCAACGAAGTGGGCACGGGTCAGCTAGTTTATATATATGAAAATGAATTGTTGTTCGTTAGTATCGCTAAAACTCGAGTACGGCTGAACCGATTCGTCTTTTTTTGATCTTGAAATGTTCGTGGAAGTCCAGGGAATGTTTAAACGGTTTTTTATTATTTTTATGCTCAACGAAGTGGTCACGGGTCAGCTACTGTATCTATGTTTATTCCACCTTAGCGCCTTGACTACTGAAAAAAAAGATATTTTTTATTTCCAAATAGATAATTACAAACTAACTTTGTTAGAATACTACATGATGCCCTACCAACGGTTATATAGGTATATTCAAATTCAAATTATATAAGTATATAGAAGTAGCCTGGAAAGTGGTCAACTTATTCCCAGGTGTTATAAACTTTTAATGAATATATTTCGTAGTAATATCCCCAGTAACAAGGCTACATATGGGACATCTACACTAATATTATAAAGAGGAAAGATTTGTATTTTTGTATGTAACGACTTAACTGAAAAA
This sequence comes from Celastrina argiolus, assembly GCA_905187575.2. NCBI lineage: Eukaryota > Metazoa > Arthropoda > Insecta > Lepidoptera > Lycaenidae > Celastrina > Celastrina argiolus. The sequence continues at coordinate 15,160,980 of LR994590.1, read as the reverse complement.
GTACTTGACCGATTTTAATAAATCTTTTTTCATTAGAAAGCTACATTATCACTGAGTAACATAGGCTATATAAAAATATATTGCTGTTCGTTAGTCTCGCTAAAAGTCGAGATCAGCTGAACTGATTCGGCTATTTTTGGTCTTGAAATATTCGTGGAAGTCCCGGGAAGGTTTACGCAGTTTCCATGCTCAACGAAGTGGACACGGATCAGCTAGTTTAATATAAACATACTACTTTCAAATATGTTATTGAATGTACTGAAGGTTCTTGGGTGGAGTTTATATTACACAGTTATAATACACAAATTACTTGCACTGTTTTCATTTTATTACTTATTTAACAAGAAATTTATCTATCTAATCAAATAAGTAATAAAGTTGAAAAAGTAATTGTTTTTTATTGCTGTGTATTTTCAAATTGTCACAGCCGAATTACTCACATGTACCAAAGTTGTAGGAAACCATGAATGAAACAGGAATAGTCAATATACAAAATTATGAGTTTATATTACATTATAAAAGCATTCCTATAATAATCGTATTGTCTACTCTACATTTTGGTACAAAATTTTAATTTCTAGTTGTTTTATACTACCTACTTTTTGGTTAGACATTTCTACTTAATTTAACATAGTTTGGATAATATATTCGTATAATTTTGAGCTATATACGTTGAAATGCGATTAAATAAACCTCATTTCTACCGAACGGTAGTATGTAAGCTCCCTAAGAGGCTTACCGTCCTACTACAGCCGTGAGATATTATCTTCAATTTAATATGAAATGAACTCAGACTTAAATCACACTGGCGCAGAGTGAAAGCGTCTATTTTATCGCCAATAGCTTAATCTCTCTATTCTTACATAATTAAAGTAAAAAATTGTATTAATGGAATATACGAAGACGCGTCAACGCTCGCCATATTTCAATAATACAAATTCTACATTAATAATGTAATAAAATAATAATTGAATATTATGCTGTATGTGAAAAAAATACTCTCCGATTCCGCGCCAATATGAGTTGAGCTTAAATTGAACATTTTCTTTTACAAGTATGATACAAGATGAACCTCATAGATTTTATTCCTACATGACAAAGTGGGTTAGAGATATACCTGACAGCGGAGCATTTGAGCAATCGAAATGTCAGTTACACTGAGCTGCGACGCGTCTATTTTGAGGTAGCGGTTCAAAATTGAACTTCGTTTGTTACACAAGAAGATACATAAGTTGTAAGATATAAAAGCACTTACAAGTGTGCGCCGCGGCGCGATGTAAGCTGACCTTGGGTAACTATCTGTTTCGATTCAATGTGATCTTAATGTAATTAAGAAATTGCGATCAAATTCAAGTGCCATTGTACTTTATGGAACAAGGTATAGTACGTCCCAGATAAATTTAACCCAAATGTAAACAACCAAAAACACCGAAATTTCCACATATTTACTTATTGTGCCCACTTATCAACACTCTTACCGGAATATTAAATAATCCCACTTCATTATTAAATACATTTTATATCAATTAAAAATTACAAATTAGACGTTTCATAAAGAGTGGCCAGTCATAGCAAACGATCGTGACTTGTGGAATGAGAGAGGGGAGGCCTTTGCCCAGCAGTAGGACAGTAACGGCTATTAATAATAATAATAATTATTATTATGTTTAAACATCAAATTAAGAACTTTCAATGTAACAATACGTCATCTTGACACTACGGACTGTAGAATGAAGTCTATAGTCTATGGATTCATATAGCAAACAATAATCGTTGTATTAATATTGGCCAATTGGCATCACTGACTCGTTTATGGTTGTGGACGGGTTTGTTTACGTCTGGATTAAATTTATCTGGGACGTACACATTTAAGTTGGTGTATAGCCGGCTCTGTTTATCTACATTTGGGTTACATTGATCGGTACAAGTTTGATACAAAATATCGGTCATGAGTAACTGATAATAGTTAATAATTGCAATAAGACAACAGCTCGTTGTTCGAGCAAGGCTTCCAACAGCACTCCGACACAATCTGCCTCTTACTCCTGCCCAGGGACTTGGTGCTGTGCCTGGTCATCCAAGGCCAGAACTCCAGCCTGCCCAGCTCATTAGCCAGGTCTTGGTCCCCAACCGACGTGTCATGACCCCTGGATCGCTTGATCGCGTTCATGCTGCACAGGTTCCGCAAGGCGTCGGCGAGGTTTCGACCGCAACGGTTCTGGTTTTGCCCGCACACCACCACTAAAAAGGACGCGAACAATACTGCGAGTGACAGCTTCATGGTACAGAATGTGCTTGTTTGCAACTTTAGTAATTTCTAGTTGATTCTCCTACTAGTGGCTTCTTCTATTAGTAGTACTAGTGCTGTGTCTCAACTGAGATTGAATGCTGGAATGCCGTACTGGAGGGTAGTCCCTCTATATATACAGGGTGTTTACCTACTATGCGAGTTCGGTGCTCAGTGTGTCGAGATAATTCGAGGTGATTGCATGTAGGCTCATATCACAGGTGCCGCAGACAGGTGGGGGCTATAATTAGAACGTTTTGCGTCATTGTCTTGGTTGTTTTTTTTATATATATACAGAGTGTTATTTTGAAGTTAATGTTTGTCTGTATACTCTGTTGAGATTCACAATATATTTTTAACCCCCGACGCAAAAACGATGGGGTGTTATAAGTTTGACGTGCATGTGTTAATGTGTTTGTGTCTGTCTGTGGCATAGAAATTTAATGCGGTTTTTTTGTGTGAAAGGTATATCAGTCCAGAGTGTACTTAGCTATGTTTAGAAATCGGTTCAGGTCTTCAAGGTCATCAGGTCGTTTGTTAGGTGTGATAGGAATGTTACACGCTAAGTCGCGGGTGTTTCAAAAATGTTTTATTTAGTTTATTTATTATTTGTTGCATAGTGTCATAGTATAATCATTATGATAGCAATGCGTAAATACCTTAAGTATATTTTTAAAGTACAGGATCGGAGAGTTTCAAATTTTCCAAATATTTGAATTTAAAGTACACTATATAAATAAAATTAACAACGACACACTACAGTACATTTTCACGAGAATTGGAATTGAGGGGTTTAAAATTGATAGAGATAAAGCAACACATAATCAGATTCTTAACTGACGCGTTTGATGCGATTTCATTACATTTTTACGTTTGTCAGTCTGTCACAACTTTACTTTTTTTTTCTATCTCAGAGGCAAAAGGTCTCCTATAATGTAATTAAATAATTGTATTATCCATTTTCTTTTTTATCACAGTTTTACATCCAATGTTTATGTTTAAGTTTATATCCATGTTTTATGTTTATTTCTTATTTCTTATTTCTATTGTATTAGGTAACCTATAATGGTAGATATTTGTGTGTGTCGAAAAATAAATAATAATATTAATAATATCTATGGACGCTTCACACCACGTTAATCTAGCCCTGTGCTAAGTATCCGACGAATTTGTTGTACAGGTACCAGACAACAAAAATGTATTTAATGCTTTTATACTATAAACATATTTAAGATTTTTGAATTAAAAAAAGATGGAACACAAAAACTTTTTGTTCCATCGGCAGGATTCGAACCTACGACCTCCCCATTCGAGCTCCAACGCGCTCAACCACTGCGCTACAAAGGTCGTCAATAATATAGTAGTTTCATATTATGAAATAATATATGCTAATCGCCTACCGACCTATCTCTACTTATATATTTTTTTATAATCGTTAATATTATTTATTTATTTATTTACACTTTATGCACAACGTACAATGGCGGACTTAATGGCGAGGGGCATTCTCTACCAGTCAACCATGGGGTGATGCAGAAACAAAAAACGAAAAGGTGCTGCAAAACGATGAGAGAAATACTATAGAAGGATAAAAGAAATAAAATTAAACTAAACGTAATATAATGCTAATACTAGGGTAAACCATCAGTTATTGGACAGTCGATTTTGAATATCAAAAAATAAGAAAATAACAAATAAACACGGACATCTATAATTATTGACAATAACAGCTATTAATCAACTTTGTTCTAGTTCATAGCTTTTCCTATAGCGGGTAAGTAACATAACGTCAAAAAAACATTTTTTTACGAGTTCAATGACTGTCAATTTACCCTATATAATATGAATTTAAAAAATATATATAATATATGATATTAAATATACTATAATATTATAAAAACACATTGTATTCTCGTAGACGCTCTACGCTCGTAGCTACGGTCTACGGCTATATCATATCGTAGCCAATTATCAAAATGGCTGTTACTTCATATTTTAATATTTGGTTTTAAATCTTCTTGTATACAAAAATGAATTGCTGTTCGTTAGTCTCGCTAAAACTCGACAACGGCTAAACCGATTCGGCTATTTTTGGTCTTGAAATATTCATGGAAATCCCGGGAATGTTTAAACGGTTTGTACGCTCAACAAAGTGGGCACGGGTCAGCTAGTGATTTATAACGATTTATAAATCTTATTTTTTTTTAGCCCATATGTATGTACACGCCGGACACACAATAATAATATCAATACATATCTTATAATATATCGACAAAACAAAAAACTAAAAAAGACATCATTCAACAACAACGATTAATGATATTTTTTTTTTAGTTCTGTTTTTTTTATCTATTAGGAACAAAATTCTGATTATTTTGAAAGAGCAATGTATTGTATATTTTTTTAATTAGTCTTAAATTTTACTGTACAAACTAAAGCAAAAGCTAAGCACCTAAAATATACACTTCCGCAGACATGCAGTAGTTGAATTACATTTTAATGCAGTACATAGCTGGCGTATAATGCAAAATGCAAATACATCATTTAGTAACCGTATAACTATTATCTAGTGCAGTGACCGCAACTGGAGCACTGCACACAACCGCACGCGGTCGCTGCGCCAACCGCGTCGGTGTGTGTACGACCCTACCGTGAGCATGAAGGACATGAGGCATTTTAATTTAGAAATAATCTTCTTCTTATATATAAAATTATATTATATCTTCTTATAAATAAAAATGAATTGCTGTTCGTTAGTCTCGCTAAAACTCGAGAACGGCTGAACCGGTTTAACCGGATATTATATATATATCCATGGAAGTCCTAGGAAGGTTTAAACGGTGAGAAAATAGTGTTTGTATGCTCTACGAAATGGGCACGGGTCAGCTAGTCTATATATAAAAATGAATTGCTGATCGTTAGTCTCGAAAACGGCTGAACCGATTCGGCTATAAGTCCCAGTAAGGTTAAAACGGTTCATCACAAACTCTCAACGAAGTGGGCACGGGTTCAGCTAGACGCGTATCTATGGAAGTTTCTCAAAGTGCTTAATTTAATTATGACCGGGGTGGTGCAGCGCCGTGTAAAATCTAAAATTTGTGTATAGTATAAAAGTATTAAATATATTTCCGTTGTCTGGTACCTGTAACACAAGTTCATAGATATTATTTTATTATTATTATTATTTGTACCTAGTTAAAAATAAAGATTTATTATTAAACAATCACAATAATAACACACAACTTTTTTACACTTTTCCACTTTTTACGTTTTAATAAGGTTTTACAAAAACACGACCGGTTTCGATTAAATCAATAATCACAAAAGTTGTATGTTATTATTGTGAACGTGAACTTCCATCAAGAGCCAACAGTACATTCAATCAGTTATATTCAACAATCTACTGCTTCTGTCCGTTTCTCATTAAAATGTGTTTTATCTAGAAGAGCAGGTGGCGCTGTGGAAATTAATTTATATATTTACGGCGCGCTGTTACGGTGATTGAGCGGATCGTTGCGATGGTATATCGCCCGCCATTACTGGGGGCTGCTTGTGCATAACTTAGGGCGAGATTTGTTTTGAAAGATCCAGGGCACGCCTTCCACTAAACGGCTGAGAGCAATCCGCAAGTGGTTTTAGTGAGTAAACCGGCCGTAGAGACCCGGGAGTCACACATATCCCTCGGGGACCCGGGGGATGCGTAACGCATTTCCCACGCGAAATCAAAAAAAAAAACGCGAGTTTTGTTGCATCTACTCAAGGAAAACGTACGATGCCCAATAACCTAAGATCCCGCTTCAGAACGACCATCACCGAAATGTTCTATTTTATGAAACGTATTTTATATTTCATTATTTCATTCAATGTCAATTAATATATTGCATGTGGGTTGCCTATCAAAATTAATTCCAGAGTATGTTTAATGAATAATTGAAAAAACATTTCACCGGTTTGATTATTTGTTGAATTATATACGAATGGAAAGTATGAAGCCCATAGAATATGTAAACGTTAGTTAACTATCGTGTAGTTCGGTAAATATTTTTTTTTTAATATTTTCAAATTAGATAAATCTATAGCATTTTGCAACGGTCTGATTATTATTGAATGAAAATGAAATCGAATTAGAGATTATTTTTAAACTTGGACTTGCAGCAATATTTTACTTTTCAATTCATTTCTATACAAATTAAAATACGCTACTGAATAGCTGAAGAATCGAATGATTTATTCCTCTACCTGAGGCCCGTATTCAACTTTTTTTTACGGTTATTGGCCCGCCTCACATTCCCACCACTGCAACTCCTGTAAATCACCATCAACAGCGGTAACCAACCACGACAAACCCTTTGATGAACCCTATGATCTCAGGGGTGCCCGAGGGACAAGCTAAATCTGTCTTCGGACGTAATTAATCAGAAGAAAAAAAAGTAGTAGGAAGTATTCCAGCCCCCAGCAAAGCGGGAGACAATTAAAATTGTAATGATCCAAAAGTCCAAAATAAGGAAAGCATCACTGGAATATAGATTTAACACGCTATCTATGAAGTTTTATTTCTCTAATCCACATGTTTAACACATTTTCCTTTTCATAAGAAAGTGAAATACTTTAAACCCATAACAAGTTGTTTTCCCCGCGAGTCACAGCGTTGGCACCTCATTAATACGGTTTTGACCTGATCGAAAATACCATTATAACATATGCGGCATTAATTATCCCGTGACGTTATCCGCTAACACCTATTATTTCTGAACGTTAAGCACGGCATTATGCATGTTAATTAGTTCAGCCAGGTATATAAGCCGGGCCACCCCAGATACGGCCACACTCATCCCCAGTCCATCGCAACAACAACAACAACATGAAGGCTGTTATCCTCCTGGTGCTCGTCTGCTGCGCAATGTCTCTGGCACAGAACGCCGACTTCTACTGCGGCCGTCGGCTGGCGACGGCGCTGGCCTACCTCTGCGACGGCAACCTGGTGAAGAGATCCCCGGACATGGAGGAGATGGCCTGGCCCTGGAGACACGGGGGCAGGAGCAAGCGGGACGGCATCATAGCGGAGTGCTGCGAGCAACCCTGCACCACACGGGTCCTGCTGAGCTACTGCGCCGCGTAGCTCCACTCACTTCTGCGCCCCTAGTACTGTCCGACCTTGCTCAAGTATTAATGTTACAAAGTATATATAGTATTTGTTAAATAAATTTTTAGTAAATAAATTGTTGTTTGTAATGGGTATTTTCTTTTTAATATTAGTTAAGTATCACTTGAATGTTATTAATGCTTCAAAATGTAAACAAAGTAATTAAAGCTAAGTGATACACTTGTACTATTTAGAGTAGTTAGGACGTTATCATTATATTAGCAAACTTTAATGAAATATACAATAATGATGTACCTTTTAAACAAACAGATAATTATATTAAACAGCATATTACAAACTATTAAACAGCATATTCGTCTCTATTATAATAAGACTAGCTAACTCGACATACGATGTTCTGTCTAAACGAAGAATTGGAATACATACATATTCTCTTTAACTCTACTCTCTACACACATCTACACCTAAACCTAACCACCTACTAATATATACTACTAATAAACTAATATACAATTGAAGACATGAATGGATGAAGGTGATATGTCGGAAAAAAAAATTACTTAGAAAATTGACTTTATTGAAAATTATTGAAAATTAACTTAGAAAACTGTCAATTAAATGTTTTAGGATATTTAGTAACGTATTAAGTACATTGATTCTAGACGGATTTTTAGATTCATGTACTTAATACGTTACGACGTATTCTAAAACGTTTAAATTGCAGTTTGAACTCAATTTTATCGAAATCAGAATTTTGTCACATGTCACCTTCAGCCATTCATGTCTTCGATTATACATAACAGTGTTTTTTCGCAATATGACTGTTTTTAACCGTTTCTTGTTTTAACACTCTCCAAATTTCCACACTAATATTTCAATATCAGAATTTGAGAAATCGGTAAAGCCATTTTTCAGTTTTGGGTTGTTAGTAATAAACATTTACTCTGCATGGCATTACTATATGAGTATATATATATGGCAATTAGTATTAGTTATATTTGGTACTAACTTTGGAAAAAACTTCAACTAGATACGGGAGATTTAAATTTGGTACAGTTCAAGTTTATGTAGCGATTAAAGTGTGCAGACCTCTAAACTTATTGAAAATAATGCTTAAAAATATTTCTCACCATTACTAGCGTGTGTTTGATATTTTTTTCACACTTTGTCAGAGACACGATATACTTTTATTACTACACAAAGTGTGCCCGCGAATTCATCCGCGTGAAAAACTCCGATTTTAAAACACTCTTCAGTTGTGCTCTGCTCCTATTGGTTTAGCGTGATGATATATTAGGGCTATCCAATGAAAGATTTATTCAAATCAGACCAGTAGTTCCTAAGATAAACGCGTTTAAATAAATGAACAAAAGCTTAATTTAAGTACAAATTTATACAGGTTTTTAGAGGCAAAACATGAATTTCAAACTTAAAAATTGCATATATGATTATAAGCGAATTTTGACTACAGGGCGACGTCTAGTGAACGATATAAAAACGCATTAAATGCATTAATTATATAATTAATACTTTACTTTTAATGGCCTTGCAACTGCGTTTAAGTGTTCATACTTAAATGCAGTTGCCTATTTATTGGCAATATTATGGTTCGTTATGGACAATACAATAAAACCCTTACATTAATGGTGATGGAATTCTAAAAATCTTCGACCTCACGAGGTGGTATGCTGGGGTGTGGTTTTCAGATGTTGTATATACAGGCTGTAATATAATAATAATAATAATATTCATTCAGCTCATCTACACTCATATTATGAAGAGGAAAGATTTGTATTTTTGTATGTAACGACTTAACTCAAAAAGTACTAGACCGATCTTAATAATTCTTTTTTCATTAGAAAGCTACATTATCAATGAGTAACATAGGCTATATAAAAATCAATTGCTGTTCGTTAGTCTCGCTAAAACTCGAGATCAGCAGAGCTGATTCGGCTATTTTTGGTCTTGAAATATTTGTGGGAAGTCCCGGGAAGGTTTACACGGTTTCCACGTATAAATTCAACGACTAATATTAATAAGTATATAATAATAAAATTATACTTAAGGGTGTGCTTGGGTCCCGTATATAGAGTTTACTGTAAAAGTACCAACGCTAAACAGTAACTTTTTTTTAATTATTGTACGTGCAAATTTACGATGTTGAGGAGGTATAAGAATTCGTGGGCACACCTTGTGTAGTAATAAAAGTATATCGTGCCTCTGACAAAGTGTGACACACGCTAGTAATAGTAGGAAGTATTGTTAATTCAATCGCAACATAAATTTGAACTGTGCCAAATTTACAGCTCCCGTATCTAGTTAAAGTTTTTTCCAAAGTTAGTACCAAATATAACTAATACTAACTGCATTTTTTTTTTATCTGTTTATTTCTCGAAAATAATTGAGTACAAATAATTTGCTTAACTTATGCTAGTTATAATCTCTTAAGAGATTTTATTTATAAGGAGTTGCTGACAACAGAGTCGTTATGATTATAGGTAGGTAAGAATTACACTTGAAGGAGTAAGTTAAAGACTAAATACACTTAATATTACTAACTGTGTGTATGTGTGGATGTATGTGTATAAGAATGTGGTAGAAGCGAGAATGATTGTGTGTGTGACACTCTAGACCTACGACAAGTCTTGGTATCAGTCATTAATGACTACTAAAGTGTCACCTGTGTGTGTGTGTGTGTGTGTGTGTGTGTGTTTGTGTGTGTGTGTGTATGTTTGATTGGCAGAAAGCGAATGACTGTGCGTGAGACACCCTAGACCTGCGACTAGTATTGGTATCAGTCATAATGATTACTAGGGTGTCATACTACACTATAAATATTAGAACTTAACTAAGTACACAATATTCTTAATTATGGTTATTTATAAAGTATTGTTTTAGTACATTTCGAACCACATGTCTTTTTTTATTAAGAATCTTATGGACTAAATATTTTGGCAGTTTATTTAGTATGTTTGGTAATATATTATATACTCATATAGTAATGCCATGCAGAGTAAATGTTTGTTACTAACAACCTAAAACTGAAAAATGGCTTTACCGATTTCTAAAATTTTGATATTGAAATAATAATTGTGGAAATGTGGAGAGTGTTAAAACAAGAAACGGTTAAAAAACAGTCATATTGCGAAAAAAACACTGTGATAAATATAATCTAAGACATAAATGGATGATTGAGTAAACGATACGAGAAAATTGAGTTCAAACTGTAACTTAAACATTTTGGAATACGTCGTAATGTATTAAGCACATGAATCTAAAGATCCGTCTAGAATCAATGTACTTATTACGTTACTACATATCCTAAAACATTTAATTGACAATTTAAACTCAATTTTCTAAGTATTTTTTTTTTTTGCGAAATATCTTCTTCATCCATTCATGTCTTCAATTGTATATTAGTTTATTAGTAGTATATTTTATTAGGTAGTTAGGTTTAGGTGTAGATGTAGATGTGTGTAGAGAGTAGAGTTAAAGAGATGTATGTATTCCAATTCTTCGTTTAGACAGAACATCGTATGTCGAGTTAGCTAGTCTTATTATAATAGAGACGAATATTAATGTTTGTAATATGCTGTTTAATATAATTATCTGTTTGTTTAAAAGGTACATCATTATTGTATATTTCAATAAAGTTTGCTAATATAATGATAAAGTCCTAACTACTCTAAATAGTACAAGTGTATCACTTAGCTTTAATTACTTTGTTTACATTTTGAAGCGTTAATAACATTCAAGTGATACTTAACTAATATTAAAAAGAAAATACCCATTACAAACAACAATTTATTTACTAAAAATTAATTTAACAAATACTATATATACTTTGTAACATTAATACTTGAGCAAGGTCGGACAGTACTAGGGGCGCAGAAGTGAGTGGAGCTACGCGGCGCAGTAGCTCAGCAGGACCCGTGTGGTGCAGGGTTGCTCGCAGCACTCCGCTATGATGCCGTCCCGCTTGCTCCTGCCCCCGTGTCTCCAGGGCCAGGCCATCTCCTCCATGTCCGTGGATCTCTTCACCAGGTTGCCGTCGCAGAGGTAGGCCAGCGCCGTCGCCAGCCGACGGCCGCAGTAGAAGTCGGCGTTCTGTGCCAGAGACATTGCGCAGCAGACGAGCACCAGGAGGATAACAGCCTTCATGTTGTTGTTGTTGTTGTTGCGATGGACTGGGGATGAGTGTGGCCGTATCTGGGGTGGCCCGGCTTATATACCTGGCTGAACTAATTAACATGCATTATGCCGTGCTTAACGTTCAGAAATAATAGGTGTTAGCAGATTACGTCACGGGATAATTAATGCCGCATATGTTATTATGGTATTTTCTATCAGGTCAAAACCGTATTAATGAGGTGCCCACGCGGTGACTCGCGGGAAAAACAACTTGTTATGGATTTAAAGTGAAATATGAAAAAGAAAATGTGTTCATCATGTGGATTAGAGAATGTAAACTTCATAGATTGCGTGGAAAATCGATATTTCAGTGATGTTTTCCTTTTTTTGGACTTTTGGATCATTACAATTTTTTACCGTCCCGCCACGGCCTCTTTGTCTAAAGAGGCCGTGGCGTGGCGTTCAAGCGCACTATGTTTAAGAAGTATTTGATCCATAGGATAATATGATCAAAAATTAAAGTCATATGTTACATATTATTTTGGAACGAGAATCGATTGCTCATCACGCTCGTTTAATAAGTTCCCAGTGTAAGATTGCACTCTATATATCTGTTGCTATACAAGTCTAATTAGTTGATTGATATTCATCTGCAGATGGATTTAGCAGAGATGTGCATCCCAAGTTGCAATACTTATAATTTACAGTGACAATATTTTAGCATAATTTGCAATGACAAAGACGAGAATTGGCTTCTCAAATATTTTTTAAATCTTTATTATTTTTGTACAAAAATTTGACTCCCATCGTACCTTATTGTTATTACACTTCATAACAAAAAATACATTAACTGTATATTTTTAGTTGCTTCAGAATTAGGTTCAGCTAGAATGCTTTGTTCACTTAGGTTTTGAGTAGGTATTGAGTATCTGGGTATTGAGTAGCTCAAGACATAAGATATATTAATTTGAAAATATAAGGAATATAATAGATTTCAATTGCAAATCTATTTATCAAATGTTCTCTTAAATCCGCGTTCCGGGTACACTCAATCAATCTATGGTAAATATCATTTCTTATATTATCAAATTATTATATCTTATGTCTTAAGCTACTCAATACCCAGAAGTTATTTAACTTGAGGTGAGAAAAAAGCTAGTATTGAATATCAACTGCGGCTTCATAAGCTTCATTCCAGCCTCGTAATTGAAACGAAAAAGCTTTAAAGTCTTCCCGATCAATATTTAATCATTCCATGATATTAATATCAGTTACATTTTTCATGAAATCTGTTACAGATGAAATGTGATTGATGGCTTCGTCGGGGTAATTTACCTGGACATTTTGCATGTTTTGCTGATGTTACATGTCAGTCGTTATCGTGTTAATTTGAATATTGAGGGTGAGAGACAACTGCGACTTTCTAGACGCTCGACAGTATCACTTCTAACGCGCGTTTGCATTTGCAAACACAAGCGATGTCGCGCTAAAGCATCGCGACTATATCGATGAAAACGCGCGACCATGTTGGATAACAGCGGGGAAATAATGGAGAGAGGGCCTTTCTTTTAACTTTTACTGTTTTAGGAGTTTAGTCGGTGATCGACTATGTCACCTCCGTGAGACTGAATCGCAATACACCAATGTGTATTGCGATATATGTCGGCAACTTTTTGTCGGCGGTCTAGTTGGCGGCATCACTTATTACAAGTCGGAAAGGGTTTGGTTGGCGGCATATCTGTCGTAAAAAAATACAAGCACCACACATAAACAAAATTTATCTTTATTTACTATGTAAATAACATTATTAACTTTTTTTTTAAATCTCGATGCGTTAAGTGCGAGGACTTGTACTCAGCGACTGTGTGGGCACTGGTGATGAGATGCAGGTCGAGCGTCGCCGGGCCTCTGAGCACAGGCGCACCCAAGCCGCGAACATGTCGGCGGGTGACACGCGCGGGCGCATGTTGCCGACATGATTCTTTTCATACAGGTCGGGCTTTGTCGGCGGCCCGGCGGGCTCAGTGTGTATTGCGCTTTACAAACACATATAACTACTTATTAACTATTTTCAATAAAATCTATATATACACTGAAAAGAATTCTGACCTCTCTTGAATTAGGTGAGTGAGGGCTTCTGAATCGCGTTTGCATCGCGACTGAAGTGCGACGGTATCGTGAATTAATCCAAGACCCGTATTAATAAAACATTCTCAAACTCGGTCTCAAAAATTGCGATCCGAACTGCTACTTGAGAACCTATTTGACAGATGAAACGTTTCGTTTAACATTTAAAAATAAACAAATTTGCTTATTACATACTTTAATTTTTTTTCTTTTTGAAACGCAAAAGTACAGATTCTACTTATTTTCATATTTACCATCTATATTATTAATATTACGTTTCAAAGAGAAAAAAAATCAAATAGGTTCTCAAGTAGAGATTACAATCGCAATTCTCAAGACCGAGTTTAAGATTATTTGAATTGACATTGGTTTGTATTTTAACTTCACAGTTCGTCACGACACTAGCGTTATGATGGAAATTGAGAGATTTTATGAAACTACTGGCTGTGTAAATTTGGTCCAGGAGCATTATAGCAGATTTTGGATCAATTAACACATATTTACCGTGCAAAGAAATACAATGCCACGTTTGAGTACAACCTTAAGTTATTCCTTTATTACCTACTAAAAAAGTAAGTATGTTACTTAACTAGTAATTATTATGACTAGTGTAAAGTTGTATAAATTTAACACCTTTTAACAATTATCTAAATAGTTTGTTTTGTAGCATAAAATTAAGTGTGTTTTGATAGTTTATTATTACATCGCGCAGTAAAACTAATTTTAATTGTATTTCTTTATTGTTCTACATAACCTCAGTTCTACGTAGCCTAATCAGGTAAATATTATATTGTACAACCTGTTTTCTTACTCAACTACAGAGAAGCCAGACACCTCATTCATCGCAATCTGATCAGTAGTTTAGGTGCTACGATGGAACAGGCATAGGCTGGTCGTAAGGCCCACGGCACCCTGGTACCATGAGGTCTTATTGCAGTATTACTTTAATATTATTACCCTTCGCCGCTTGCTTGTGTATATCATTAGCTCCCAGGCCGATGTCGATGATCGGTTTCAGTGAACGAGGCCAGCTACGCATAAGTCATGTCTAAGTATGTGCGCAATACACAAGAACAATATCTCTTCCCTTATATAGCACAGTGGCACGGGACCGACACGACTAGGTGTGAAAGGTATTATATTATACATAGGACGGTGTGAAAGCGTCCGAAAATATTATTGTAAAAAAAAAATTTTTAGTTTAGACAAAAAAATGCATTTCCAAAATGAGGAAAGGTAGTATAAACGTATCTCAAAGTTATAGTGACTGTTTTTTTTACACCCTGTATGCCTTAGCATTGTCTAATTACGATGTATTGTGTATTCACTATTTAGGTATTTACTGTTGAGTACAAATTAATCCCCGCCAACCTGTCGACTGGAGCTGTCTCAGGCTGTGACGTTCATAAATATTCCGTACTCAGCGGCGCGGGAGAAGGCCTTCTAGGATCTGATCAATAATGTAGGCACTCATTTAAATACAAATGTTCCGCCTCACCACGAGGTCTTATAGCTAATATAATATTACTTATGAATTTCGTGTACACAAATAAGTATGATCTCTATTTTTAATCGAAAATTAAAAATACATGTTTCTTTTATATAAATATAAGCGAAACATTGCTAAAAGTAATTATATCTATAGATACTTCACTCCACGTTATCTAGCCCAGTGCTGAGTATCCAAATAACTTGTGTTACAGGTACCAGACAATTGAATACTTTTATACTATACAGTATACACATATTTAAAAACATTCTTGACCCAGAAACATAGATAACTTTTTGTTCCCTCGGCGGGATACGGACCCGCGACCTCCGGCTCAAGCACCAACGCGCTCATCCACTACGCTACAGAGGTTGTCCAAATGTTAAAGTGATACTGCTTTATTACCTCGTGGTAAGGCCCCAGATTTACAATGCGTATTAATATGAAAAAATATGTTTCAACAATATATCCACAAGAAAGGAAAAATCTCCAAACAAAGTGACATTGGAAAGCTGTCGAATTGTATGGTGGTCTATTTTTTCTTATAGATGGACTAGCTGTTCCCGCGACTTCGTTCGCGTGGTTTTTGAGTGACTTAAGAGCGTGCATTCAATTTACGACGAAGTTTGAGTTTTTCGGTGTTTTTGACTGCCCCTCACACGCATAAAATAACTAAATTAAATAAAACAATTAGAAATATATGAAGATAAACTCTTTATTTTGGACATCATTTTATAAAATTAAAGTTTTAAGTAGTACATTTGAGTAAATTTAAAGATTTCGGAACGCCGAATCGCAAAAATGCCGATTTTAGTTCACTTTGATAAAGAAAATAACAATTAAATCGTGTTAATATAGTTTAATTTCTATTTTTATAAAAAAGATTATAAAGTCCTTCAATGAAATATTGATAAAAAATTAAAAATATATGTATTGTTAACTGCATAAAAAATCTTTTAAAAATGACATAATTTACGTTTTTCAGTGCTGTATTTCTACTGGAAAAACTAAATTTCTTCGATGATATTATTTTTATAATTGATAATCATACTATTGGTAAGTTGACACTATTTTTATTTAATTAAAAAACGATGTTTATCCCATTATTCAATTTTTTAAAAATTACTTGTTTTCAACCAAGCGCACGCGTCATGTAAATCGCGATCTATTTAGTACCCGCTGAGAATTCGTGAGGGGAGGTTGTGTCGCTCTGCGCGGGACCATCAAAGTATAAAGGTTCACCGACCTGGTCCGCTCATGGACTTATAGTGCGACTACGCAGAATTGACGCTTTGACGAGCATTAATATTTTTATGAGAAATGGGGGAAATTTACAGAGATTATATTATGTCGATTACAAAGTTCATAATATTTATATAGAAAAAAAAATATTAAGAGGTTACCACAAAAAAGGTGTGTAATTTGTTCAGAGTTTATTTATAAAATTTAAAATTTATATAATAATCATCATCAGCCCCTGTGTGTCTGTTTCTCATATCGTAGCTCCTAAATGCATCACAGATTTTGATGCGGTTTTCTTAAGCAGAAAGCTGGTGTGGTTTATATATTTAAAAATTATACTAATCATCATCAGCCCCTGTGTGTCAGTCTGTAATATCACAGCCCCTAAATTAATCAAAAGATTTTGATGTCAATTTCTTTTGTTGAGAGCTGATGTGATTTGTATATTTAAAAATTATACTAATCATCATCAGCCCCTGTATGTCTGTCTGTAATATCACAGCCCCTAAATTAATCAAAAAATTTTTATGTCAATTTCTTTAGTTGAAAGCTGATGTGGTTTATATATTGAAAAATAATACTAATCATCATCAGCCCCTGTATGTCTGTTTGTTATATCGCAGTTCCTAAATGATTGACAAATTTTGATGCGGTTTTTTTTAGTTAAAAGATGGTGTGGTTCATATATTATTTAAAAATTATACTAATCATCATCAGCCCCTGAGTGTATGTCTGCTTTAATGTAACTGTCATCAATATAACCGAGTATCTGGGGGCACGGCAGTGCTTCTGTCAACTTGAGCACGGCCGTACCATCAATTTCTCGTAGCAGTTTAGGCCTTTTTCAACTCCCTATAACTTTGTTGTGGATTAAAAGAAGCCTTCATTTTTAGTTACTAGGAAAGCATTGTACAAACACAGTATATTTCAAATATAATTCAATTTGAAACAGAAGTTACATAATTATAACTTGTCAAACTCCTTACTTTTGTCACTGACTCAATCACTCACTGACCGATCATCAAAAGTATTAGGCACTTCTAGCAGACATAGAAGCTTCACATTTGGAATACAAGTAGTGTTTAGTGTATAAATAAGGGAAAAACCTAAAAAAATATTTCTGTAGAATTATCTAGACTAACTGCATAATTAACTTTGTAATGTCATTTAAATGTATAGGATTACAAAGCTGTATTTGCCCTTTTGACAAAAACACGCGTTTAGTAAATCTTCTACAAAAAGAACTGAGATCCCATCAAAAACATATCTTGTAAAAATTGCCAAGTCTCGCTACTTAGTTCTTCTACAGTAAAAACTTGTGAGATACATGTTATGCCGGAAAAAATGTACATTACGGTCGGTCGTGTTGGCGGCTGCAAATTTTATGGCGAATAGAGCTATATGTAAGGAGTCACTAACCAAAATTAAAAGTTGCGGCAACTCCTAGTTTTTTAGTTTTTGAAAAAATAAAATTCGTATTTTTGTATGAATATTCGACTACTTTTGACGTAATTTTGACAGTTTTTTTTATATAGCGCCAAAAGCCATTTTTATTCTAGTTCAATCACCTATTTTTCTTAACTAGATAATCGGGCAGAATTACGTCAAAAGTAGTCGAATATTCATACAAAAATACGAATTTTATTTTTTCAATAACTAAAAAACTACGAGTTACCGCAAGTTTAAATTTTGGTTAATGACTCCTTACATATAGCTCTATTCGCCATAAAAATTGCAGCCGCCAACTCAACCGACCATAATGTACATTTTATCCAAATAATCTTTAATTTTATTTCATTTTCATTCAATAATCAGACGGTTGCAAAATGCTAGTTAGTATAGTGACAACATTTTTGTCACTGAAAAAAGCATGTTCATCCCGACTACCCACTAAAAATTGGTATTTTAGTACATTTTAGTGGGTAGTCGGAAGTGGGTCAGTAAAATATTTAGGGACAAACATTTCTGGACATCAAAGATGAAAAATAAATAACTTGGTATATTTTTATTAAAATTAGGTTGTTGAATTTTTTATTCTCATTACTTACTTATCCTAAATTATAAATGTGAAAGTTTGTTTGTTTGTTCGTGTGTTTGTTTGTTACTTTCTTCACGTCTCATCTACTGACCAACCACCATGAAACTCTTTTCACACAATCATCGCGAAAGTTATTCCCGACGGTTAGACAGTAACGCGGACTGAGCCGCGGGCGATTACTAGCATGTCGAGTATGTATAATTTGTATTTTATAACTTAAATACCATTTAATTTTATAGAAGTATTGAAATGGTAGGTAATATTAAAATTCATTAGGATCAAACTACCAATATTACTCGCGCGCGCTACGTACGCTCGACCTAGTTAACCCACACATGCGTGTTGTTATGCGTCTGTGTGAGTCGATATCGTCTCTCGCGGCGATTTCGACTTGATGAAATTTGATTGCGCGCTCTTAAGCCGTTTATGCGGCGCACGCAATCAAAGTCCCCAAATGTAATCAATTTTCCCCGTTTTTGCAACATTTCTCACTGACACTTCGCTCCTATTGGTCACAGCGTAATGTTATATATCCTAAAGCCTTCCTCTATAAATAGACTATCCAACAAAAAAAGATTTTTCCAAATCGGACCAGTAGTTGCTGAGATTAGCGCGTTTAAACAAACAAACAAACAAACTCTTCCGCTTTATAATATTAATCATAGATGAGTAATTGAACCGCGCCATTTAATAATCTTCTTATAAACTTTAATACGACTACGTAAATTATAAAACCTGTAACCCGGAACAAACATACATAGGACTGCCAATATTGTTTTTTAGGTTTCGACGTGGTCGAGTAAAAAGAAAACAAATTGACAATGATTGAACCACGGTTAGTGATTTTCGACATCCACAAAAGCCTGAAGGGTCACCGATGCATGGCATGCCTTTGAGCACCACGGAAATAAAAGTACGGTTTTATTGGGACTAGGTCGCCCCGAATTCGAAATTCCAACATAGATCAAATTTAGAAAAAAAAACCCTGTTTTAAGCCTCTCGTTCGCAGATAGGCAAAAAAAACTATGTTTAAAACAACCGACTTTAACAAGTAAAAGGTATAAAATAATCTTTTTTATAATGTCGTGTTCTTTTTGGAGTCGGTGTCAGCAAAGGTGAGTTATTAACAACCGTACTTATAGGTTAGTAGTTAGGATGTGGTTCTTTAGCTGATATTTGTAAATTCTATTGTTTTTGATTTTATCATAAAATGTACTCAAATTTGTTTTCTGGATGTTTAAACACAGCCGAAAATCAGACCATATTTTTTTGGTTTATAAACATCCATATTTATTTTAATACTAGCTGACCCGTGCCCACTTCGTTGAGCATACAGACCGTTTAAACCTTTCCTGGACTTCCACTAATATTTCAAGACTAAAAATAGCGTTCTCGAGTTTTTGCGAGACTAACGAACGGCAATTCATTTTTATATATAAGATACAGATTTAAAAAACAAGGAAAAAGATCGTAATACGAAAATTCCAGGCAGCCACGTTGTATGGCGTAAACAGGCTGGAATTAAGAGCTTGTAATAGGCCCCCTGGCTTAGTTTGGGAACCACGTCTCCCACAAATTGCTTTTGTAATTTTTGGTAGAAAATAAAATATTATTATTAAATACTCCAGTAAATACTTCTGTGACATTTCCAATCAATAATACTCGTATATAAAGAGGCTCGAACATTAATGACTCAAGTTTAAGCAATTACGGAGTTATTCTGAAGAATCCCACAATTTACCTTAACGTACTTACTAACTTTACTTAATTAAGAAAAAGTTTAAATACCTCGTTAAAGAAAGTACGAAAGTCATAAACTTACACCCAAATATAATTAGGTACCTACTGGAGCAGCCATACTCAACCTTATTTTTATAAGGGCCGCACACATGAGTCAGCCATGGTCTCGAGGGCCGCAAGCTAACACCTTTAACTAGGTATTGATTGAAGTGTAGGTAATTCCAAGTCAATGTACTTACTTAATTTTAACGACGAACATTATTCAAAACTTTTTGAAGATTATTTAAGAAGGGCTACAATCTTTTTTGGTAAAAAAAATGTTATGAGTGGATAACACTTATCACTTATGGGTATGAAAAATTGAGAGTAGCCAAGCCGATTCTCAGACCTACTGAATATAAATAAAATTTCATAAAAATCGGTCAAGCCGTTTCGGAGGAGTATGGTAACTAACACTGTGACACGAGAATTTTATATATTAGAAGATGTATCTACACTAATATTATAAAGAGAAAAGATTTGTTTTTGTATGTAACGACGTAACTAAAAAAGTACTGGACCGATTTTAATAATATTTTTTTCATTAGAAAGCTACATTATGACTGAGTAACATAGGCTATATAAAAATCAATTGCTGTTCGTTAGTCTCGCTAAAACTCAAAATGAGCTGAACTGATTCGGCTATTTTTGGAGTCCCGGGAAGGTTTACACGGTTTCCATGCTCAACGAAGAGGGCATGGGTCAGCTAGTAGTAAATAATAGTAATATACTGTTCCTAACTTAGATCATTACAAGCACAAACTGCTTACAATATGAATTCGTTGGAACCCTCCATCTTAGGCCAACGTCGGCCCTTATCCTTCAGTCATTCGCGAAGATTTATTATGATTTATTAATAAATCTTCGCGAATGACTGAAGTAAGACCGAAATAAATGCATTTTATTTATTTTTTATTTTTATTAACAGTTACTGTACAAGTTAATTTATACAGTATACACCATGAAAAACATTAATTTTGCCAAAATTAACGGTATTTTAATGCCAAATTTTTTAAGTTTAACTGTGTGCTTTGCGACCTTTGTGACTCAGTAGAATATGCCGGTGCAAGCTGGTCGCAGCATCGAATCCCTATAACGGAACAATTTATTTTTATGTTTCTGGGTCATGTGTATACTGTGTCATATATTGCTCGACTTGGCAAGGCACTACCGTGCCACCAACCTTAATAAATACAAGTTAATTATATTTCCTTTGTATGGAGCCCGTAAATAGTTCTTGAAGCTCGCGGGAAACTGTGAAAGCATCAATATTCAGGTTGATTCATGGTTCATATACGATCATGCCGATTATAGTGTGAAGAGAATGACGCGTAGAGCATTTTTTGTTTTGCAACCTCGTATAAATTACTTACCATAACGCGACAAGTCACGATTAAAGATCTCCATAAAAGTTACAAAACAGATGAGTTTCAATCCTGGTCAGGTCTTAGGTCAACGATCAGTGTGTTCGTGTGTATAGACTATGAGCCAGCAAGCCCCAACATATTAAGATTCTTGTGGTGAGTTTAGACCTTTAATTTTTTGTTTTTGAGTTATGTTGAGTAATTTATTTTAGGTGCGAAAACAAATAATGCTCTATGCGTCATTCTCTTCTCACTATATTCGGCTAGATGAACAAAAAAGAATAGATGAACCATGAATTCTGTATAATGTTATCTCTGTCCACCTACATGTCCGATATTTCGTCAGCAAAAAGTAAAATTGTAAGATTTGTTTGACACAAATCCTGCAAAAAGTGGATAAATCGAACCACGACGTATGTCGACGAAATTGTACAAACCGAAGCTAAAAACCTCTAGCATGGCGAATGACACAATTTGAGGGCGTTGACAAGAGGCAATTTAATATAATACAAAATGTAACAGTGATAAAAATTACTGACGTATTTCTTGACTTGTGTTTAATTTGAAAAGGACAGTGGGTGGCCAAAATGATTATTAGGGACAACGAAAATTTTTATGTTATTTAGGGCCGATTTTTCAATCGTCAGATAACTTTTATCCAAGTGACTTTTGCAGATTTTGTATGGAACAAATGTCAAAGTCACATGTTTATTCAACAGATAAAAGTTATCTGACGATTGAAAAATCGGCCTTCAAAAATAAATAGTTTTTAAATTACATTACCCTTTATAATGGGGTTATTTTATTTAATATTGCTACTTATATCATTGTGGTTTCTTTTATGAAGTGGCAACACAGGTTACTGACACACAAGTTACAGGTCAATTGTGTGACATTTCATATCAAACAGTATTTTTTAAAAGAAAAGGCGCGAATTTGAAGTTTTTTGTCGGATTATCTTGATAAGTTTTTCATTACTTTTAAAAGGACTTTTGTGATTTAAAAGTACTAAAAGTAAGTAATAGACGTTGTGAAAATATATTTGCCTAGTTTTAATAGATAATTTACGTTTAATTCAAAGTTCAATACGATAACCTAAGATTTTCTATATTTTTAGAATCGTCGTCGTCGTCGTCGTTTCAGTCTTTTATCGTCCACTGCTGGACATAGGCCTCTCCAATACATGTATAGTGCTGCTAATAATAATTGTATACTATTAAATGACACACAACAAAAATGTCAAGTTGTGGACATAAATAATTTTAGTTTTAATTTTTGTAACATAAAAAAAGATAAGTATTTCTTATCAAACTATTGTAAGAGACATATAGCTAGGTGGCTATTAAACTTTTTATTTTTAAAACCAGCCAAGGATTTGGCTTCTTCGACTACTGTTTTTATTGAACAGAATACTAGTTGTAGTATTAACGAATTGGAATATGTTCCAAATACTTATTTAAATTAGATAATAAGACAATGGAGGAAGTCTCTTGCAGAAATAGGTTAAGTTTAAGTGTACAAAATCCTACCAATGACTTAAAAAAATTTAAAGTTTCAAATAATAATAAATGTAATTTGATTAATCTGGTGCATCAAAATTTACAAGGAATGGTAGGTAAAGAACTTGAAATTGAGTTATTCTTAAAGGAATTTAATATTGATATTATTTGCATATCTGAACACTGGTTCAGAAATCATGAACTCATTTTCAATTTCAATGATCACCAGGTAGCTAGCTCGTTCAGTAGAGAGAATTCTATTAGAGGCGGCTCTTTAATATTAATTAAAAAAACTTTAAAATGTAAGGAACGTAAAGATATTGTGAGTCTCTCAACTGAACGAGTAATTGAGGTGGCCTGCATAGAATTGAGTCATCTTATTATTGTGTGCGTATACAGGCCTCCATCTGGGTTATACGAATCATTTGAACAAATTATGGAACAATTATTGTCAAAAATATGTGCATCTAACAAAAACGTTATTATATGTGGTGACTTTAATATTAATTTGTTAGACCTAAACTCCACTACGGTTAGATTCACATCATTGTTTAGATCGTATAACCTATTTAATTTATTTCAAGAACCAACAAGAGTATGTGATACAACTGCTACTTGTATTGATAATATATTTACTAATCTTATTCCAAGTAAAAAAGATATAATTAATAAACTCAGCTCTGATCACTACGGACAGTTAGCTTCTTTTAATATATATTGTGACACTAACCTAAACGAAAATCAAGTGTTTATTCCTGTGAATACTAAACGTATTGAGAAATTTAGGAGTAATTTAAGTTCAAATATTAAATTATTAGATGGGTCAAATAGGTCAGATGAAGCTTTTAGTAAATTGTTTAAGATAATAAGAACCCAATTTAATTCAGTATTTACTCCTAAATCGGTTAGAAAAAGCAACAAAAAAGGTAACTTTATTGAGTGGGCAACTGCAGGAATTAAAATAAGCAGACAAAGACTATATGAATTATACAGTGAAAAATGTATAAATAACAGTGAAACTTTTAAAATATATGTTAAAAATTACTCTAAAATTTTCAAAAAAGTTTGTAAAGCTGCAAAGGCTCTTCATATTAGAAATAAAATACAAAATTCTAAAAATAAGATTAAAACTACATGGAAGATAATAGCTGGTGAGACTGGAAACGTCACCTGTCGTAACACAAATTATGAACTTAGTTTTGAAAATAAAAAAATAACTACAGATCTAGAAGTTGCGACGGTATTCGAAAAGTTTTTTGCTGACATTCCGGTCTCAACTACAAAAAGTCTAGATTCGTCTCCTGCAGCTGCTGAAAAAATACTTAAAGATAATGTAAAGGAATGTGATGTCAATTTTAAGTTCAAAGAAATTGATTCCAGAGAAATTGTTAATACATTTAAGATGTTAAATATCAAAAATACTGCTGATCTCTGGGGCATGTCTACAAAAATTATGAAATCAATAATTGACATCGTAGCTCCTCATTTAGCAATGATTTTCAATGATTGTACAAAGAATGGTGTTTTTCCTGACTTAATGAAGCATAGCAAGGTTATACCCTTATTTAAAGCTGGGAATAAATCTGATCCGACAAATTACAGACCTATATCGATTTTGCCGACTTTTAGTAAAATATTTGAAAAATTAATTTTAAATCAGTTATTAGTACATTTTAATATAAACAATCTATTACATAATAATCAATATGGTTTTACTAAGGGTCGATCCACAACGGACGCTGGTATAGGTCTGCTTTGTAATATTTTTGAAGCTTGGGAGAGGTCGCAGGATGCGTTGGGTGTGTTTTGCGACCTTTCCAAGGCTTTTGATTGTGTTGAGCATGCTACATTGATCAGGAAATTAAAGCACTATGGCATAAGGGACTCAGCCCTCAGCCTTTTGAGTTCTTATCTTACAAAGAGGATTCAAAGGGTGGAGGTAAATAGTAAACGGTCCACTGGGACTAAAATAGAATTAGGTGTCCCACAGGGATCCATTTTAGGCCCATTTCTTTTTCTCATCTATATTAATGACTTACCTTATCTAGTTAAAGATAAACATGAGATAGTATTATTTGCCGATGACACTTCACTCATTTTTAATGTGAAGCGACAACAGTCAAATTATGACGAGGTAAATAGTGCTCTCTCAAAAATAGTACATTGGTTTAATGTTAATAACTTATTATTAAATTCTAAAAAAACTAAATGTTTAAAATTTACTTTGCCCAATGTTAAGCAATTACAAACCAATATACTATTAAATGATGAGAAAATGAAACTAGAGGATTCCACTGTGTTCCTGGGTATAACACTAGATAGTAAATTACAGTGGGGTCCTCACATTGCCAATCTTGCAAGTAGGCTCAGTTCTGCAGCATATGCGGTTAGAAAAATTAGAGAAATTTCTGACGAAGACACGGCGCGATTAGTATATTTTAGTTATTTTCATAGTAGGATGTCTTACGGCATTCTCTTATGGGGAAATGCCGCCGACATTAACACAATATTTGTGCTGCAGAAGCGGGCAATACGTTCAATTTACAAAATGTCCTCTTTTGAATCTCTAAGAGAGAAGTTTAAACAAATTGGTATTCTTACCGTTGCTTCTCAATACATTTTAGACAATGTGTTGTACGTTAAAAAGAATTTAAGTAATTTTAAAATGAAAAGCGACAATCACAATAGGAACACTAGAAATAAGCACAAGCTAGATATACCGGTGATCAGACTGAGTAAAGTTAGTAAATCATTTAAAGGTCAATGTATACGCCTGTACAATATAATCCCAAATAACGTTCAGAGCCTCCCTATCAATAAATTTAAAATTGTAGTTAAAGAACGTCTTTGTTCTAAAGCTTATTATAAGGTCAATGATTTTGTTGACGATTGCACACCTTGGGAATAAGATGGCCACATGCAAGGCTACCTCAATGTACTTTATGTACTCTGTCTTTTGTTATATATATATATAATATATAGATTAAGTTTTTACATTGTTAACATATTATGTTTACACTTTTTAAAAAAAGAACAATTTTCCATCTTTTTGCTAAAAGATGGCCCCGTCCGAGTTTCTTACGCCGGTTCTTCTCGGCGGGCTAGGGTTGAACCGGTGGTAGTATTTTTGTTGACTTTCCGAAAATAGCTTGTTAAGTTTAACTTGGAAATAAAATTTTTTGAATTTGAATTTGAATTTGAATTTGAATTTCCAGTGCGACCGGTCCATTGCCACCTGCATCCAACGTGACCCGGCAGTTTTCACCAGGTCGTCGGTCCATCTGGTAGGTGGCCGTCCCACACTGCGCTTGCCAGTACGTGGCCTCCACTCTAGGATCTTTTTGCCCCATCGACCGTCCAATCTTCGTGCTATGTGGCCGGCCCATTGCCACTTCAGCTGACTGATCCTACGGGCAATGTCAGCAACCTTAGTTCTTCTACGGATCTCCTCATTTCTGATTCGATCACGTAGAGAAATACCGAGCATTGCCCTCTCCATAGCTCGCTGAGCGACATTGAGCCTTTTGAAAAGATCCTTCGTGAAGCACCACGTCTCAGAACAGTAAGTCATCACTGGTAACACACATTGGTTGTATACCTTTGTCTTAAGGCACTGAGGTATTTTGGACGAGAAGACGTTGCGTAATTTACCGAACGCTGCCCAGCCGAGCTGGATCCGTCTACTGACCTCTCTCTTAAAGTTGGACCTACCTAATCGGACAGCCTGCCCTAGGTACATATATTCGTCAACAACTTCAAGAGTAGAGCTCCCAACAGTTAGTGCGGTGGGTGCAACATGGACATTGTGCATGATCTTTGTTTTGTCCATGTTCATTTTAAGACCCACTTGTTGAGAAACTCTATTGAGGCCACCGAGCATACACCCCAAATCTTCCAGCGATTCTGCCATGACTACTATGTCGTCGGCAAATCGAAGGTGAGTGATGTATTCGCCATTAATGTTGATGCCAAGTCCTTGCCATTCCAGGAGCTTGAAGGAATCCTCCAGAGCAGCGGTAAACAGTTTCGGGGATATGACATCCCCCTGTCTTACTCCTCTCTTTAAAGGGATATCCTTCGTGCAGTACTCCTGTACTCGGACTGACATGGTGGCGTTATTATACAAACACTTCAACACTTCGATATACCGATAGTCA
Source organism: Celastrina argiolus (assembly GCA_905187575.2). Classification (NCBI taxonomy): domain Eukaryota; kingdom Metazoa; phylum Arthropoda; class Insecta; order Lepidoptera; family Lycaenidae; genus Celastrina; species Celastrina argiolus. The sequence continues at coordinate 15,133,763 of LR994590.1, read as the reverse complement.
ATATGGCAACGCTGGAGAGATCTAAGGACCGCCCATATTTCGACGGAATCAAAGGCTTTCTCATAGTCCACAAACGCCAAGCATAATGGCCGATTATACTCTTCGGTCTTCTGTATAATCTGCCGCAGCGTATGTATGTGGTCTATGGTACTATAGCCTTTTCGGAAACCGGCTTGTTCGGTAGGCTGAAAGTCATCCAGCCTGCGTTCGAGACGCATCGTAATAACTCTCGAAAACAGCTTGTAGACATGGCTCAGCAGTGTTATGGGCCTATAGTTCTTCAGTAAGGTTTTGTCACCTTTTTTGAAGAACAGGACCACAACACCCCTGTTCCATGCCTCTGGCGTTTTCCCCTCGAGTAAGGAGGAATTGAAGAGTTTCTGAAGGACTTTTAGTACCGGCGTGCCGCCCGCTTTCAGAAGCTCTGTAGTGATCCCATCCTCGCCCGGCGCCTTGTTATTCTTAAGCTGTTTGAGAGCTATTCTTATCTCGTACAGGCTGATGTCCGGGATGTCTTCGGTATAGTGTCGTGTTAGCCTGGCTCTTGGGTCTGCAGCTAAACTAGCAGGTTCAGCTGAGACCGAGGTATACAGCTGTCCATAGAACCTCTCTATCTCCCGTAGTACCTCGGACTTATTTGACGTTACGCGTCCATCTTCGGTCTTCAGCTTTGTCAACTGGCTTTGCCCAATAGATACGTCTCTTGCAAACACTTTGGAGCCTTGGTTCCGCTCTATTGTCTCTTTAATACGCTGGATATCGTGGGTCGCAAGGACTTCGTGATCTGTCTATTGAGCTGCCTATATGACTCAGCGTCACTCGAAGTTTGGAGCGTCATTAAACGTCGACAAGCCATGAGGTTCCGGGTTTGGTCGGATAGTTTCTGAGGTCTATTTGTACGGTGGGTCTTGAAAAATTTGGACCCCACCGTATGGACAGTTTCTACCAGCCTGCTATTTATATCGTCCACTGATGCGCAGCTGTCTAGCCATTGGAAGCGATTTGACAGTTCAAGTTGAAAGCTCTCGGGGTTTTGGATATGGGCATTCGACGGTCGGAGCGTAGACTTCATCAGACGCGATCTCTCAAGTTTGACGTTGATATTCAACATGCCTCTGACGATTCGGTGATCACTTCCGGTCTTAACCATGTTGATCACAGAGACATCGTTGAATATCTGCCGCTTGGTGCTCATAATGAAGTCAATCTCGTTTCTAGTTACACCGTCGGGACTCAACCAGGTCCATTTCCTCTGCGGCGGCTTTTGGAAGAAAGAATTCATCGTGAAGAGTCCTTCTTTCTCCATAAAGTCCGCCAGCATCTGTCCTCTGGGATTCCTCTGCCCAAATCCAAATGGCCCCACTTTCAGCTCATCATCCCTTCTGCAGCCCAGCCTCGCATTGAAATCTCCCATAACAACTGTAAAATGTGTTTTAGGGCTACGTATGGCCCTACTGACGTCCTCATACGTAGCTTCTACTTCATCGTCTGGATGTGTTGACGATGGGGCGTATACCTGTACAATCTTCAACGAATATCGTTTTGAGATTCTCAGTACAAGGTATGCAACCCTATTTGACACACTCTCGATGGACACAATGTTGTTGATGAGAGATTTGTGGACGATAAACCCAACACCACCTTGGGACTTCTGTTCTCCCTCCCGGTAGTAGAACAAATTGCCGGACTGTAAGGTTATCGTATCCTCGCCCTCTCTTCGGATCTCCGATAAACCAATAATGTCCCAGTGCAACTTGTTCATCTCCTCTTCCAGCTCTACGAGCTTCTCGTCCAACCTCAAAGTGCGCACGTTGTGTGTTACCAGGGCCAGTTGTCGTTTAGAAGGGGGGTGGTAGCCGGATCTCTTCCGGGGATTCTTAGCACCCCCCGCCCCGCCGTTACCGTGGCCGCTACCGTAGCCAGGAATAGCGGGGCCGCCGGGGACTAGGGGCCTGGTTATCTGGTGCGTTAACATTGAAGGTATTAAAGCCTACTGGTACCACGCTGGCTAGACGGGTTGGTACAGGGTTTTGTTTCGAGTTTTCCTTCTCTCACACTAGCTGTTGATGTGTGTGTGTTTCCTTTTAGTCGCCTCTTACGACTCCCCTAGGATAGTATCGGGGGTGGTGATAATTGTATTCTAATGCCGTCACCACACGGCCAATTTTTAGAATAGGTAAGGTAAACACATTCCCAAAATGTGGTAGGAATAGGATAATCATATCTCGTACTGACCGAATCCTGGGATATTTGACTCAATAATCGTAAAAAGAGTTCTGCCCATTTGACTAAAATGATGAATGGTTAAACAATATTAAAATTCTTACATCGAAAGAACCCACAAACTCAACTTTAATGATATTAACGGCTGAACACTGAAATATTAATTAAAATTGAGAGCCCTGTTTTGCAGACTATCTCTATCGCAGCTTGTTAGAGTGACAAGGACAGCATGTGATTTGAGCGCCACTTAATAGAAAAATCGTTCGAGTATTCGGCGGTAAGACGGCAAAAGTTGTAAAATATTAATTTGACAAGAGTGCCGAGCGGTTCGACCTCTCGCTCGTAGCTGTTCAAACTTGGACTTTTATTACTAAACGTTCAAGTTTGGTTTAACTCAGAGTTAGCGGAGTGGAGATTATCGATTATTCTATTAAACTCTATGTTTAATAGAATAATAATAATCTATGGATGCTTCAACCCAGTCCGTCTGGTTCCGTGATAACAATCCGAAGAACTTGTGTTTACTATTAATACACTAATTTAATACACATGACCCAGGATTTTTTTTTGTTTTTACGATACGAACCCGCTACCTTGGGCTTGATCACCGTCGACTGAGCTACATAGGTCGTCATATCTACAATTTATTGTGTACACACATAAAACATAATTAAACTAGAGGGACCTTAGAAAAAGAAAAAAAGAAGAGAACGGATTCTTTAACCTTTTCGATACCCGATATTTTCAGTATAACCTTTACAAATATTATTTCTATTTATTTCTACTTTCCGAGTAATACTCCAGGTTTACTAAAACCGATTCCTTGTAGACGTCCAGTCTATATTCTGGGCTACGACAGCTTGTCAATTCCCACAGAATTCGACGGGGATCGTTTGGGCAACATGTGCATGCAAAGCCGAGCTAAGCCTAGCTCAGTTACGACGCAGGACCTCCGCCATTTTGTTTCAAAGGCGCCATTTTTTCGTGTAGCCTGTGTTATCGCAAAATGGCCGAATACATTCTAATTTATTTTTAATTTTTAACCGTTTTATTAATAGAAAAATACGCCTTAATAAGCTCTACAATGTTTTGGTCTTGTTTCTCTACTGAATATATTATTATGATATTATTGTTAAATAATATATATTTATTTGATATAAGCAAAATTAAAAAATAACTTACCCCCAAATTTTTTAGCAATGACCGATCTGATGAACTAGAATTAGAAATAGGTTCTATCATGTTTCAACAAGCAGTATTTAGGAACGTTAGTAATATAATTTTATTATTGTTTAGTAGTATGTAATAGATTCCTTACAGTATTTTAACCGTAGCATTTAATGATTCTATAGATACTCCTATAGAGTTAGCTTTAAACACCTTTGGGTGCCAAAGAATTAAGATCTCTACTTGAGGACCTATTTGACAGATAAACCGACGTTTCGTTTTACTGTCAAAAATAACTTTACTTCTGTTACAACAAAAATAATTTTTCTGTCAAATACCTATACAGGGTGTAAAAAGCGCAGTCACTATAACTTCGTGGGGTAATAGCACGCGTAAAACGTTCATTACGTACTAGGGCAAAAATTATACAATTTAAGAATTTAATGCAGAACGTTGTTCCAAACAGTTCAGCCTTGCGACTAAAAATAAGAAATTGTGAAAAAAATTTTTTTTTTTTTAAATAAATAATGAAAAAAAATCATTTCTAGAATGAGAAAAGGTCCTTTAATCTTATCCCAAAGTTATAGTGACTGCTCTTTTTACATCCTGTATGTTCTCAAGTAGAGGTTGCGATCGCAATTATTGATACCGAGTTTAAGATTCTTTTATAAATACGGGACTTAAATTACTATAACTCTGAATTCAAGATATCGACAAACAAGCTCACATAGTCTTGCTATAGTCTAGAATTGGCTCAGTCTCAAATACAAACTCTACTACTATTCTACTATAAGTTTTTAAGAATGTATATATACAGGATGTAAAAAGAGCAGTCACTATAACTTTGAGATACGATTATACTACCTTTCCTAATTTTGGAAATGTATTTTTTTATATTTTTTTGTTAAAAAGTAAAAAAAATCATTTACTTTTCACCATTGCTTATTTATTTGTCGCAAAAATAACAATAAAACAAAAAAAAAAATATTTTCTAAAATTTTTGTAAAAAAAAATGAAACATTTCTAGAATGAGAAACGGTAGTATAATCATATGCCAAAGTTATAGTGACTGCTCTTTTTACACACGTTATATAAATGTTTGTTGCGCTTTCACGCAGTAACTACTGAATGCTTTTTGATGAAAATTAATATGGTAGTAGTTTATATGCTGGATTAACACATAGGCTACTTTACTAGAAAAATACACAGTTTCCGCGGGATTTCATTATGCGCGAAGTAGCGAGAAATATCATAGTATGCAGCCGACGACAAACGACATATACCCACGCAGACATAAATAACTTTACTATCCTCTCAATATTCATTTCAGCCGTCTAGCAGGCGAACGTTTTACTATAAGAAGGTGATATTTTTTATTACTATCGCCTATTTTAACGCAATTGGACAGTTTATTGGTAACAAATACATACAGCTTTTATTATCCGAACGATTCGATATCAATACACAAGATATCGTGTCAGTACAAGATATCCGTCTCGGCAAATATCAGCTCACTTGAAAAGTGATATTTCATTTAGTTTGCTTTGAACACTGTCAACGTCCACACGTAATTCAATACTAGATTTGAAATCGCTAATTATGTAACTAATTTTTTTTTAAATCAATACACTAGATATCGTGTCAGCACAAGAAATCCGTCTCGGCAAATATCAGCACGCTTGAAAAGTGATATTTCATTTAGTTTGCTTAGAAGACTGTCAACGTCCACACGTCATAACGCTTGATTTGAAATCGCTAATTAACACATCGTGGGTTCAAATTTAGATTAAAAAAAATGTTATGTGACACAATTAGCGTTTTTCAAACACCAAATCAACTTTGAAATATTTTGAAACTTTTGTCTCAGCTTGTTATGAAATTAATGTAGCTGTGTTAGCAATGTTAGCATATACCATGCGGACAGATTTTAGCCTTGTTTTTGTATGGGACACGTATTGTTGATCGAAACCCGAATAGGGCAAAGCCAGCAACAGTAAGGGCACCTATTGATTTTGATAGTCATACATAATTAATAGTATGTTTGATCTGTCGTAGTGTTGAAACTACTGAACCGATTTTAATGAATCAATGGATTCGTATTAATGGCCTGGTCTACATAAACAGGATGTAAAATGATCAGTTACATTCGAATATGATTAGGTACTGGACCATTTAATTTTCTTACCCCAAAAAAGTTTTATTTTTATTTTATTTATTTATTGTCGCTTCAACATGTGGGTCATTAGCGACCACTATAAAGACATCATATACGAGTACAATAAGTAACTTAAATTAATTTGTAAACATCTAAAAAAGTATATTTTTGTATTTTTTTTACAAAACTAAACATGTTTTTTTGTCGCAAGAATAACAATAAGCAAAAAAAATATTTCTAGAACGAGAAAAGGTAGTATAATCATATCGCAAAGTTTTAAACTTTTCTTTCTACTCTCATATACAATGATATTAAGTTTGAAGAACACTATACTCTCAGGATAAATTCAGAATTCTCAGAAAATTTGTTTCCCAAAAAAATAAATTAAATTAAAAATGAAAAGCAGCCTATCTCCTAATCCACGCTGACCGCTTTCTGTATACCAAATTTTGGAGATCTCGGGAACCTCAAACTACCCTCAAAACATTGAATTACATAAGTTTTACCTATGTCCTTCTGTATTGCCTTTATAAAGTAGACAACAATAAATATTTGTCGAACAAAGGAGTTTGAAGAATATTGGAAGCTTCCAATTGACAGTTAAATATAACAGCCATTTACAGAGACGTGCAGCGGGAGAGGAGCTCTTGATAGAAAGTATGGAAGACGTTTAAATTAAATTTACTGTGGCAGATATTTATAGTGATGAGCAAAGCAAGACCAAGACCAAGACTTGGACAGTCTTGGTCTTGATCTCGGTCTTGCTCAAATTCGTCTAGTCTTGGTCTTGGTCTTGCACACCCGGTCTTGCTCTTGCTGAAATACGTGTAGCCTTGGTTTTGGTCTTGGTCTTGCAATAAGGTCTTAACAAACATTTTTCAACATTGGTCTTCCTGAAATACGTGTAGTCTTGGTTTTGGTCTTGGTCTTGCAATAAGGTCGTAACAAACATTTTTCAACATTGAGCTTGCTGAAATACGTGTAGTCTAGGTTTTGGTCTTGGTCTTGCAATAAGGTCTTAACAAACATTTTTCAACATTGGTCTTCCTGAAATACGTGTAGTCTTGGTTTTGGTCTTGGTCTTGCAATAAGGTCGTAACAAACATTTTTCAACATTGAGCTTGCTGAAATACGTGTAGTCTAGGTTTTGGTCTTGGTCTTGCAATAAGGTCTTAACAAACATTTTACAACATTATTTATCGACAACAATTTCTTGATTCGGAGTGGACCCGTAAATAGTGATGAGCAAAGCAAGACCAAGACCAATTTTACTCATCACTAGATATTTGTATTACGACTACATTCGTTTGGCACGTTCTGAAAACCACTCAAAATGAGCAGCTATGAATTTAAGTGACGTAAGATTACGTTAATTTTCAATGTACAATTTTGTATTTTTTTTCTTTTCTTTTGTTTTGGACTCAATAAAGTATATTATATTCATTCATTCATTAGGTATATATATTACATCATTCATCATCTCTTAGGGCGCAGCAGAGACTCACATACCTACAGGTAGGATTCCCATTCCCTGTGGGATGCTCAAAAGCATTTTCTCGGCGGAAATAAAAGAAAAAAAAGGTATATATTATATAGGTATCAGTGGCGAATGATGGTTATTGAGTGGAATTAGAGCACGTAGGGTTCAGTACAAAAGGAAAAAAAACACAACTTTTGTATATGGGAGCCCCCTTTAATATTTATTTTATTCTTTTTTTTAGTTGCTTTAACGGCAACCTAAATACATCACGTGTAAAATTTTCAATGTATATGGAAATATGCTTAATACTTTTATACTATAAACATATTTAAGATTTTTACAATATTATACGCGTATTTAATACACATCCATCACCCAGGAACATAGTAAACTTTTGTTCCTTCGGCGAGTTTCGAACCCGCGACTCCAGATATGGGTCGTTAAATTATTAATCAAATCCTGGAATTCTAAAAGCAGCCATCTCTAAATCAATACAGTAAATTGTTTGCAAAGCCCAAACTATGCGGGCCTCGTATTGACTAACTACCTAAACTATGCCGTATCCACCGCAGACAGACATCGACACCGGTGGGAAATGGGAAATGCTGGGATATCGGCATTGTGGGACAACAGGAATTGGTGGGACAACCGGAACTTGTGGGACAACCGGAATTGGTGGGACAACCAGAACTTGTGGGACAACCGGAACTGTGAAATCGACCAATTCTATTTAGAATATGCTAAAAATTATACCAAATTTCTGGTGTTTGGAGCAACTGTCGCCAGCGGCATTTCAAGAATTGACAAACACTAAATAGCTGGTGCAAAATAACAATTTTGGCTATTCAATATCTGCTTGTCTGTGCCCCTGTCGTGCCCCCAAATGGTTTAATTTTTAATGAAAACTTAATATTACATATATTTATTTTTTGGTTTACGTTGGTGCTCAAGCGATAGGTCACGGGTTCGAATCCCGCCGAAGGAACAAAAAAGATTTCTTAGTTACTGGGTCACGGAGGTGTATTAAATTTGTGCATTAATATAATAAAAAACTTAAATCTTATATATAAAAATGAATCGCTGTTCGTTAGTCTCGCAAAAACTCGAGAACGGCTGTACCGATTTGGCTATTTTCGGTCTTGAAATATTCGTGGAAGTCCAGGGAATGCTTTTTTTTAATATATTTTTTTTAATAAAAAAAATGGTTGTTTTTTAATTTTTTTGTGCTCAACGAAGTGGGCACGGGTCAGCTAGTATGTGTATAGTATAAAAGTATTACCTACATACATTTCCGTTGTCTTGTACCTGGTTACACAAGTTCTTCGGATACTTAGCACGGGACCAGACTAACGTCCATAAATATTTTTATTATACAAGTTGTAAAAAGAATAGTCACAACACTATAACTTTGAGATATGATTACGATTTTTGCTACTACATTTCCTCATGTTGGAAATGTTTTTAATTTTTGTCAAAAACTATTTTTTTTTTGTTGCTTTTTACCATTTCTTATTTTTTTTTGTCGCAAGAATAACGAAAAAACAAAAAAAAAATAGAATGTTAGAATAACATTTCTTTCATTTTGAGAAAAGGTAGTATCGTCATATCCTAATGTCATAGTGACTGTTCTTTTTACACCTGTTATATTTATTTTTACATTTTATCGGTGGTAGATTTATAAGGGCGGGATATAATAAAGGGCGGGACCATTAAAAAACCAAGGAAAAGTTAGAAAATGCGGTTGTGCGTTAGTCGCTTGGTTTACTCCTATCACTACATTTATTGGTGCTTGGGAAGATTTATGCAAACATAAATACGTGTAATGTTGCAGTTACGCCTTCAGTTATGGTAACAAGAATGTTAAATTTCAATAATCTCCAGTGCTTTTAGTATTAAGAGAATTATAACTACTACGATTATAAATTACTTTTTATTTTATGCTCAATTAGTTAGTTATCTATATATTACAAACTGATTGTATAATTAATAAGAAAAAGATGCTTTCGCTACGAAAATATAAGTGAAAATAATGGCGCGCCAGCCAGTTACAGTCCTATTTAACCAGCGGGCCTACTCCCGACACAATCGAGTACCGAATCCGTTCGATATCAGTGGTTTTTCGTATTTTATTTGGTGAATTACTTTGAAACTAATCAGGATAAAGATAATTGTTAGATCGTAACTTTTTGTACTCCCGACCATATCGATCGACTGAGAATCAAAATAAACAAATGTCAATTTATTAGGAAGTACGCGGCATGATCGTATCTAAATCAAAATCAAATCAGTTTGGAGAGTAGTGCCTCAGGGCGCCGCGCGGGTATGCTGCAACTCGTTTGTTGTCGTCGTGTTTTCGACTTACCGCCGCTTGATGGCGCCTCGAGTTGCTAACATTAGAGATTTGTGACGCTCAATTGAGGGTGCTCGAACACGGGTTACTTTTGTGCCCGACTTTTGCTGAAACAGAACGTACTTATTTCCCTTGTTACAAATACATCTATAGATCAGTTACTACCTCAATAACATCACAAAGGTTAAATTTTCAACTATAATTTTCTTTTCGACCAACAGCGATCAAAAGGGAAATACCTAAATATCTACTAACGCAATGGTTCAAAATGACATAAAATCAAATATTAGGTTCAGCAAATGGTCCCGAAACTATATGCCAAAAATAAAAAACTTTAGAATTTTTGGAACCTAAAAACCTATTCCGACGGGTCTATTGTGCGGCATTTCACGTCAAGCGGGCCAGAGAAATAAAGTCAGATACTGGATATTGTTCATAATTGGATCAATTGCACTTCCATAGGACCTGAATAAACGTACGTCCTTATTTATCTTTTTAATGCCTAGTTACGAATTTATGCGCCCAGAAATATTCATAAAAATTTGAAAAGCTAATTTTTTGAAAGCTGTTAATGAAAGTAATCAGATGGAATAAAGAACAAGTAAATCCCACCGGTTCGGGAAAAAGCCCAGCGAGAAAAACCGGCGTAAGAGACTGGAATTTTTTATAGCTAATATCTTATTAAATTTAGTTATGGAAATAGAAATTCTCCTGTATGAAATCGCAACGCAGCAATTCGAATCGCAGTTGTTTGCGTTATGTAATCGCATCGCGTCCATTCGCAGTTTTGTGTGAAAACCCAAACAGTAACAGTTAACTGGCAGTTAGTGCGGTCGTTTAACCGTCGCCATGCTGAACTAACATTGGCGAAGCTCTAATTAAACACAGTTTTCCTGGCTAATGAATTTCAATGATAGGTTAGATCAACCAACTTTCAGGTCCTCCACTTCCAAACTTCCAAGTCGAATATTGTTGGCAGAACTTTCGCGTGGTTGTGAAATTTTACGGCCGGTTTCATAGCTCATATAACGGGTGTAAAAAGAGCAGTCACTATAACTATGATTATACTACATTTTCTCATTCTAGAATGTTTTTTTTTTTCATTTTTTATTTACATAAAAATTTTTTTTTTGCTTTATTGTTATTTTTGCGACTAAATTTTTTTTTGTTCTCTAAAAAAAATTAAAAAAATACATTTCCAAAATGTGGAAAGGTAGTATAATCGTATATCAAAGTTATAGTGACTGCTCTTTTTACACCCTGTATATGTAAAAGTTGATCGCAAAAAGTATACCGTAGTTAGTAGGTATATTATATGTTACAGAACTGGTGATTGATGTAAGCAATAAGAAAAATATCTATGTCTATCGGGCTTTAAGTAAAATGAGAATTGTTACACGAAAATGTTTTATTACTCTGTCCAAATGGTGATAGACAATATTATGTACAACGCCCGATACATTAATTAAGTCTTTGTATATTATTAAATTACATCTCATATTGGAAATATTTCATAATGACCGGGCATTACGTATAATGCTTAATTTATTACTTGGTCCATAACATCTATCTATCTTTTTCTTATATATAAAATGAATTGCTGTTCGTTAATCTCGCTAAAACTCGAGAACGGCTGAACCAACATTGATATTTTTGGTCTTGAAATATTCGTGAAAGTCGAGGGAATGTTTAAACGGTTTTTTTTTATGCTCAACGTAGTGGGCACGGGCTCTGCTAATACTCTATATTACTCTATTGATTCCCTACGGCAATTATAAACTCTATATTATACGGGATCCATACACACCCTTAAGTATTATCAGTCTTTATAACATTTTGTAGTTGAAAAAATAGAACACACTGATTTCAATAGTGCAAAGTACACCTCATACAAAAAATTGTTCTCGAAATCGATCGCGTCTAGTGGAATGATCTATGGGAAAAGCGATGGAAAAATCGGCGTGGAAAAATGCCTTGGGTCGAAACATCAACGATTACTAATAAGCAGTTATTGATTTTGCAACTCTAGTAAAAAAATAAAAACGGTAAAACCTAATATTTGAGAAATAAAAGTTTATTGGAAGTTACAATTTATTCTTCTTTATAATGTCAAATAACATTCACATTAAAATTCGAAATTCAGGTAACTTTTAAAGTGCCTAAAGTTAAAACCTTAACAAGTCTACGCGAAGTATAAACGCCTTGTTAGTGAAGAAGAGTTTTATATATTTAACTAGATAAACATAGTTTCTCGAAGTTTCGATAAATTAAAAGTTACTGTATCTTTTAGATAGTTTCTGACTTTTCAAAGTTCTTTCTTAATTATTACTATTCAGGGTTCTTACTCTTAAGAGTTTCGTTTTTTTTATTAATTATTATATCTATATCTATACTAATATTATAAAGCGGAAGAGTTTGTTTGTTTAAACGCGCTAATGTCAGTAACTACTGGTCCGATTTGAAATTTGTTTTTTTGTTGGATAGTCAATTTATAGAGGAAGGCTTTAGGCTATATAACATTACGCTGTGACCAATAGGAGCGAAGCGAAGCTAGTTTATGCATAAGCGAAAAAAATTATTAAGAATATTTTGATTAAGAACATTTTACAACATTTTTCGGTCGTCAGTAACAACCTTAAGCTGTAGCAAAATTAAAATTCTATGGCTACAGTAGTTCGACTAGCACTTGGCCAGTTTTTCTCATCATCGTTCATCTTAAATGGAAAATAACAAATATAATAAAAGTTCAAATGTAGAATTTTTACTAAGGCTAAAGTAATATTAGGTAAATACATTTAATAAAACCTTACACTTTTTTTCTAGATTCTAATAAGCCACGAACATAATCCAGAATGGAAATGACAAAACATCAAGTAGACGCAAAATATTTGTTTTTCATCTCGTGTTTTTGTGAGCTCTCGATTTTAGAGTGGCAATGTAATTTGTACCCGGGGGCTAAAGGCCAAGGTAAAAACTCATCTATTTTTGTGTTGGAGTGTACCTCAGCGCTGGGGATGTTGCGAAATGGAAATGACGTAATTGCTCGCTAGATTACACAATAGGCCTGCCGAATATCATTACTTTTTGACGGCGGTGGCCCAATCAGGCTCGGACTACATGAACTTTCCGTTCCGGACGGAATTGTTTTTTTTTCCTAATAAATTTAGGGATTTTAGCTATGCCAATCCCATCTTACAAACTCCAAAAAAGGGCGCCACCTGTACAACTTTTTCCCATGTGTACGCGAACGGCTCTCCATGCACTGGCTAAATATTGATCACTGCGTTTCACAATTCCTGACCGGTCATGGTAATTTTAAAGCGAAACTATACGGATTCAAATTGGTGGAATCACCTCTATGCGAGTGTTCGACCGAAGGCAATATTTCCGAACAAACGGCGCATCACATTCTATGGGAGTGTGATCTCTGGCGAGATGAAAGAACTACAATGCTTAACAGCCTAATTTGTAAATCTGGAGTCGTATATTACGGTGACCTCGTGGACAGCGCTAGGAATTTCCGTGCTTTCAAGCGTTTCTGCCATAATTATTATTGGAAACATTTATCAACATCATAATAAATCCCCAATAATGGCATAAACTCATCTACAGATTACAATGACATAATAATATAATAATATATATTCCCGTGGTGCTTTCCCTTAATTTTTGGCCTTTTGTGTCATTACAATTTTGTACTGTCTCCCACTTTTCTTGGGGAGGGAAACTGGAATACTTCCTACTCCTCCTTTTTTTCTTCTGATTAATTTCGTTATGGGTCCCAAGACAGATTTAGCTTGTCCCTCGGGCTCCCTGAGATCATATCAAAGGGTTTGTCGTGGTCGGTTACCGCTGTCGATCCTGGCTCACAGGAGTTGCAGTGGTGGGAATGTGAGGTGGGCCAATGCCCGTTTAAAATAAATGCCAATCCCATCGTACAAAATATACTTACTATTTACTAATTATAAACGTATATAATAATGTTGATGTTGAATTAGGTTCAGCCAATATAGCATTAGTAGGTTTATAGTATGTAGCCAATATTATATTAGTAGGTACCCTATTTCTTTTGTCAGTGTATCGGACTCACTCCGCCAAGACAGATTACAGAGCTCCATAACAATTCTAGTGCCCGCTTCGTTGAGCATAGAAACCGTTTAAACCTTCCCTAGACTTCCACGAACATTTCAAGACCAAAAATATCCGAATCGTGAACTGCAGCCGTTCTCGAGTTTTAGCGAACAGCAATTCATTGTTGTATATAATGAAGAAAAAAGAAGAGAATATAATATTAAGTTTTCCTACACAGTTTGAAGTTTTCTTAAATTATTTTTACGTGGAACCCTAACGTGTTTTAATGAAATAATTCTTAAAGTTGCGCGCGTACGGGAGCTGTGTAAGGAGTTTGAGAACTTCCGCTCATAATAGAAACTTCCGGAAGTTTGCGAAAGTTGTGCGCCAACGAAAGTAACAAACAGAAGTAAACAAAGGGAAGGGAGTGGGAGTAACGATGAAATTTTAATGGGTTTCGGATTCAGAGAGCTCTACTTGATCGCCGATTTAACAAACTTTACTTACACGTGTTAAATAAAGTATTTTTAACAAAAAAAAAACAAAACTTCCAGTGTACAATAATAAAATCTAAAATGTACTAAAAAGGAAATAAGGACTATAATAGACTGCCCTATCGCGTTGACAATCTAAAAGTACATTATTTGTACTATGTAGAACATATTTTACTAGGTTAACTGACGTGTTCGTTAAATGACAAGCGATTTCATATGTCATTTAACGAAGCTTATGTCAAATCCCAAACAGATAGTCTTCGAACTTCGTAAGCGAAAAATAGCGATTGCATCTTAAATTGGGGGCCTAATATCATGACGTGCCCACAGGTGTATTTGAAACGTTGGTATCCGAGAGCCATTAGTAACGAAGTTAGTATATCTACTGACACATAACATTGGCACAAAATTGATATCACCTATATAAAACCTGTTGATAAAACGTTCGGCCATAAAAACAAGCCGTGGGGGAAATTGGATTACACAAATGTATGGATGCGGCGTAGACGTAGGCAAGTATAGATGTGGCATATTAAACGAATTTAAATAATATCTATACTAATATTATAAAGCGGGGGAGTTTGTTTGTTTGAACGCGATAATCTCAGGAGCTACTGATCCGATTTGGAAAATTCTCTTTATGTTGGATAGTCCATTTATAGAGGAAGGCTTTAAGCTATATAACATTACGCTGCGACCAATAGGAGCGAGGCGTCAGTGAGGAATGTTACAAAAACGGGGAAAATTATTCACATTTGGGGACTTTCGTTGCGTGTGCTGCATAAACGGCTTAAGTCGCTCAAATCAACGCGAACGAAGTCGCGGGCACAGCTAGTCTCTTATATATAAAAAGTCTCGCTAAAACTCGAGAACGGCTGAACCGATTCGGCTATTTTTGGTCTTGAAATGTTCGTGGAATCATGGTGATGTAAGGCCTTAATAAAATAAATGATTAAAAAAACTTATTTAAGATTTTTATTATATTTATACACAAATTTAATACACGTTCATGACCCAGGATCATAGAAAACTTTTTGTTCCTTCGGCAGGATACGAACCCGCGACCTCCAGGCTCCAGCTCGAGCACCAATGTCACAATCACCAATGTCCAAAAAAAGTCACAACACTTGCTCATATTAAGTTTTGTTTATATTTAGAACACATTGAATAAGCACGCAGTAAATAACTATAGTATAATTACATTATTTAAATTGAAAAAAAAAACTATTTTGCTTAAGATCATGTTGTGTTCACATACTTAGGGATATAGTCTAGTCTATAAGGATATAACTTAAAAAATGTTTGTACTAATTTTGGCTATATTCTGTTTTGTGTACTTACCAAATAAATAAAAATTATATACAGAAATACTGAACGTTGCGAGTTTTTCCGTGAAACATAATATCTTCGCCGGCGTATTGAGGTCGGCACATTAAAATAATTACTGTATTTTATCAAGCAATAAAAGGAAACTTGTTTGAGCCTCACAGAGTGTTGTATTGTTTCATGAAAATATACTGTGAGCTGGTGGAATGTTAAATAATATACGCACAATACTATTTCATGTCTAGGAGAAATGTGTTAGTCTAAAATGGGAACGAAATTATGTAAAAAGAGCAGTCACTTTAACTTTGAGATACGATTATGCTACCTTTCCTCATTTTGGAAATGTATTTTATATTTTATTTTTTGGCAAAAACTAAAAATATTTTTTTTACATTTCACCATTTCTCATTTTTTTGTCGCAAAAATAACAATAAAGCAAAAAAAATTTTTTTTTTAATTAAAAAAATACATTTCTAGAATGAGAATAGGTAGCAATTAGTTAATAATACTCACAGTTCTCTAAACTCTTTCACGTGACGTCACTTGATCTCGATTCTAACAAAAATTTCTCAAAGCTATATAAAAAGTGATCGCACAAGCGATAGCGCGATGTAGCTAGCTGATAGTGGCATCTGTTGACAAATGGCCGAACTAATTATTTTGTATTGCATATCGATCGTTTGAGCCGTGCAACGCCATCTATCGCCAGACCTATATAAACTATTTAGTATTTTAATTTTAGTTTTTAGTTATAATATAATTACTCGTCTTTCTACACATTCCGCCCACCAAGGACTTGGTACTTTAATCCTAGGGTTTAGTTAAAAGACACAATTTACTAGTAGGACGCTTAAGCACTCCTTTACTACATTTTACAGTTACCACTCGAGTTACATCATCAGGCCCTACATGTTTTTTCAAAACGATACCTAATATCCATTTGGCAGGTGGAATGTTATCATCCTTAACTACTACAACATCTCCTACATCTAATTCAGGTTTCTTATTACACCACTTATTTCTCTGATTTAAATTACATATCCCAAAGTTATAGTGACTGCTCTTTTTACAACCGTTATATCTTGAAAAAGCAGAGCAATCACAAACATTGCGCATTAAAATACACTGGTGGTCGAAGTTTGCTGATTGCAGTGCTAAAAACGAGGAGGTCAATTCAGTCGGTTTTCTGTCGGTAGCCGATTTCATTGAAACCAGGCCAGCTACGCAGGAGTTATTTTATAGTGTCCAAGTGTGCGCAATACACAAAGACACTCACTCACTCTTTCTTTTACTCTCATAACCCAGTGGGACGGTAAACCGACTGGCGAGAGAACAGAACAGGCGCAGAACCGACTTTTTACATGCCCATCCGACGCATGTGGATCATCTCTCTTATCAGACAAACAGGTGATCAGCCAGCATTGTCCTAACCAAACTTGAAAACAACAATATTTGTTGTTCCAACGCGGGAATCGAACCCACGACCTCAGGTTCGAGACCGAAGCTCTGAACCACTAGACCACGGAGGTTTTCTATGTATGTACACCGACGTTGAGATTTATTTATTTTCACCTTTATAAAGGTCCTTTTACTTCTTTAATAGATATACGAAGTTGAACCCCTATTAATAAATCCTACTGCAGACTATTATTACGAAATTACGACATCTCGTTCATTGAAATCGGGTCAGTAGTATAGGCGCTACGGTGGGACAAACATACATAATCTGCAAATTCATTACTCTTCCTCTTGTTTCGTTCGTAGTTGGGTAAAAGTACAGTAGCGTTCGAATTTGCCTCATTACCAATATTCAATTTTGTCTTTTTTCAACACAAAATCTGCTAAACTAGTATCAATGAAATATAGTGCCATAGAAATAGTCTAATTAGATATAATGTACAAAATTCCCGTGGGTTGACGAAATCGCAGGTAATGCTCCCAATTTAAATGTCTATGCAATAAAAGGTATAACACATTTCTTTGTCGAATTTAAGCTTTTCGTTAACGTTTCACCGAGTATTTAAAGTAAAATTAACCGTAATTACGCCAGCCCGAACATCTCATTTCAGATATTACAATGGATAGGCCAATTTGATACTTTATCAGATTTCATTTGCAGTTTAGTATAATGCGACGATTAATCTTTACCTCTCTCTCTTTTATCTCTATCTCCTTTGTGCCTGAAATTTTAATGCAAACCCTGATCGTGGTGGGTACTTTAACGTATTGGCTATTAGATTCAGGGTTACCAATTTTAAAGGTCGTGCATACAAATAAGTTTTGGAAGTGGGAAAAAAGGATTTAAAAGTTGTAAACCCTGATTTAGGTTCGAAGCGAAAAAATGTTTGGGTTTTTATTGCAAGGCGTATTTTTTATAATATAAGTATATTATACCCTTTTCATTGTATAATACTTTGATGCTAATCAAATTGCGATTTGTGTTGCGGGCGCCAACTGCCAAGTGCCAAGGGAATCCAAATTGTAGTATTTAATCTATACTAATATTAAAAGCGGAAGAGTTTGTTTGTTTAAACGCGCTAATATCAGAAACTACTAGTCCGATTTAAAAAAAAAAGGCTATTTAAATACATTACGTACGCTTCGTTCATATTAGTCGCAGACTAATATGAACGAAGCGTCAGTGAGAAATGTTGCAAAAACGGGGAAAATTGTTCACATTTGAGACTTTCGTTACTCAAAAAATGTGTATGAGAGAATTATTTCTTTTTAATAATCATAATAACAAAAACTAACGTGAGCAATCAAAAGATAATATCGATAGTGTTTCCAACAACCACGCGAACGAAGTCGCGGGCACAGCTAGTAATATTATAATATGCAAAAAAAAAAATCCCAGTTTACTTTCTTTCTCTTAAACATAGTAGGATATGTAGTAACGCATCAAGTAAATTGATTCTAGAGACGGCTTACTTCAGTTAGGCGTAAGTTCAGCGTCAAATCTGCAGAGCACACATCATACGCGACCGAAGATCGGTCGATGGTCGTAGTAAGATCCAAAGAAGTAGATAGTTATGGCGTGTTTTGATAAGCTATCTATTAATTGTCAAATTAATCTTATAGATAGACATGTAAATAGATACAATTTATATATACAGCGTGTCTCATGGTTCATATAATATCAAGCCGAATATACTTTGAAGAGAAAGACGCGTATAGCATTTTTTGTTTTGGCACCTCATGTAAATTACTTACCTAACGCGATAAAAAATTACCAAGGTCTAAAATGACCACGAGTAGTGAATCTAACTATGCTGAGGCTCACTGGCTCCTTTTCTATATACACGAACGCACTGGTCGTCGACCTAACCAGGGTTGAAACTTATCTGTTTTGTGACTTTTGTGGACATCTTTAATATAATATGAACCATGAATCCACCTATATATAAAACAATCTTCGCTCGCTGTCACTTTGTAGAGCGATCTATCCTTTCCTATAAATAGATGATTTATTAAAACGCGCCATTAGATGTTTATCTTCGGATCCCTATGTAAAGTTTCAATTTACAAACCAACAATATGCAGCCGTCCGCCGTCTGTGCACAATGCGATCGCAGATAAAGGTATTGTGTCGAAGTAGGCCGGCCGCTGGTCGATACTGTCCCCGTTCAGGTACCCGGGGTGGGCTCGTTCAGGTACAATACGGGAACAGTGGAAGGTCTTCGATTACTTATGATGTGTGACTATCATATTATACTCTTTCGTTGGAAATGATTTCAAGGCTGTCGCATATTTTTTTGTTTTTTTAACGACCATATCTCGTTTAATAATTAAATCATACTAAATACTAATATTATAAAGCGAAAAAGTTTGTTTGTTTGTTTAAACGCGCTAATCTCAGAACTACTGGTCCGATTTGAAAAAATATTTTTTGTTGGATAGTCCATTTATAGAGGAAGGTTATATAAATTACTCTGCGACCAATAGGGGCGAAGCGTCAGTGAGAAATGTTGCAAAAACGGGGAAAATTATTCACATTTGGGGACTTTAGTTGCGTGCGCTGCATAAACGGCTTATCGCTCAAATCAACGCGAACGAAGTCGCGGGCACAGCTAGTTATGAAATAAGGAAACAATAGGGACGTACGACGTAGTCTATAGACACGGCATAACTACTCCTTCAAACATCTGTGTAATGTACCGAGCATCTGAGCTGAATTCTATGGCCTTATTTAGCTGAAAGTAATTACTTGTGTGGGCGCGTAATCTCTTTATAAGGTCAAACCTTATCGAGGGCTTAGGAGGTATTGTATGTATAAATCACCGTGGGGTGGCGGAGATAGAAAAGCACCTCCCCACCAATCATTTTTCCCGTGGGGGAAAAGGCGATAGAGTGCATATATCCGGAAATAGGCAGCAGCTCCGCGGATCTTAAAACTGCGCTCACCGTCTCGCCTGCCAAGCATGGCTAGTATAGGCTGAAATATGAAAATAGTGTGTAAAAAATATGAGAATGTTTCCTCGAATAGTTTAGAAGATACACGCACTAAAGTATGTGGGTGGTAGAAGTACCTACTACAGATTTATTGTTTGTGCGCCGTAGTGCGATAAACTATTGCAGCAACCATTCTCATATTTTTTAACATAATATTTTCATACCACATGTTAAAAGTTTAAAATAAAAAAAATTAAATTCGCCCAATTGAAAAAAAAAATTGAAGTTTAACATTAACTTCCGGTTTACTGTACGAAAAAAAAATTTTTTTTTCTAATTTAAATTTATTTTCTAGAGGGTCAATTAAAATACTCGAACAAACGCTATTTATTTGTTCTTTATACCATCTGATTACCTTCATTAACAGCTTTCGCAAAATTAGCTTTTAAAATTTTGACGACTCTTTGAGGGCACAAATTCGTAACTAGGCATAATACAAGAAAAATAAGGACGTACATTTATTCAGGTCCTATGGACGTGCAATTGATCCGGTTTTGAACAATGTCCAAGATCTGACTTTATTTTTCTTTTCGTGGTCGAGTGGTTAAGAACTTGTTTCTAGACGCTGAGGTCGTGGGTTCGATTCTTGCGTTGTAACAAATAAAATGTTTGTTTTCTAGATTGGTTAGGTCATCGCAGGATCACCTGATAGAGCTTTGTCAGTCTCGGCGTCGAGGGCAACGCTTCAGTTTGCCGGAGTGCTCTCTTATTTAGATGGAAGTCCGGTGCCTTATGAGGTATACCGGCCGGTCGGGGGGACGAGGCCTGTGTGTTGAAAGATCCAGGGCACTCCCCCCATTTAACGGCTGATGGCAATCTGGAAGTGGTTTTAGTGGGTAAACCGGCCTTAACGAGCCGGGAGTCCCACATACCCCCAGGGGACTCTCCACGGGGGATGCGTAACGCATTTCCCTGCGACATGAAAAAAAGGATCACCTGATAGTTTGTCAAGAAAGACGTCCATGCGTCGGCTGGGCATGTAAAATGTCGGTCCCTGTACTCTCGCCAGTCGTGTCAGGAAACCGCCCTGTTAAAATAGTGAAAGGAAGAGAGTGTACGTATTGCGTACACACCTGGGAACGATAAAAATGCCTCCTGAGTAGCAGGTCTGATTCGATTTTGATTCAGATTCGATCGTGCCGCGTACTCTTGAACAAATTTAATTCACCGTCGATTGATATGGTCTGGAGTACAAAAAGTAACGATTTAACGATTTTCTTTATCCTGGTTAGTTTCAAAGTAATCCACCAAATAAAATAAAAAAAGTCGATGAGATTGAACTGATTCGTTTCTCGATTGTGTCGTGAGTTAGCCTGCTGGTTTCAAAACCGGCCACCAAAATTGTTGTTGAATCTCATTATTATTAGTCTGTTAACAAGAGAATTCTATACATTTTATCCGTTCCACGGTATTTAATAGCCCCAGATATTTGTTTGAAATAAAATAATACTCTGTCGTTTTCAATGTGTCTGGCGGTCTGCCAAGTCTCTGGCATGCAATTGAGAGGCTCTCAATCATAATTGGCGAGCAGGTGGTTTTGGCACGCGGTTCGACGACCTGAGGTACAAATAAATATTACAGTTTACACCTACGAACATATTTGCGGCTATTTTTCTGTCTGTCTGTAAATGTCACTGATACGTATCGTCGCTTTACCAGAATTCTCGATAATATTTAGCTTGTATTAACCTAAACTATATACTTAATGCCTTTAGGTTAATACAAGCTAGATTTAATACTCAACTGTACCTCATATTAATAAAAATCCATGTCATAATAAAATCGTAAATTATTAAGTTTTTTTACTTTACTGAAAAGTTGTTGTTTTATAGATACGAGGTTGAAGGTAACGCGACGGTATGCAAAATTTTAAATAAACAGACTTCTGAAAATTCGTGGAAATTATGCTCAAAGATTCCGTTACACGCTGTATGCGTACTGCCCTGGTAATTAATACAGTAGTACTATACTGTATGTATTACCAGGGCAGCATGTATACTGGTAGTTTAATTAATACATATCAGAAAAGGTGGGATTTTTACCCGCCTCCTTTTCTGACTTACTGCTCTATTAATTACCAGGGCAGCATAGCTACATACTATCCAAGCGTGTTAAAACGTCAGGGGACGAAAAAATGTTTGTGCAGTTTACTTTCGTATAAACTTTACTTGAGACTTTAATATTCTTCTGTTTGCATAATTTTTGTAAAAGGGGTGAAAGTAATTTTTCTGAAAAAGGTGTAAAAAGCCAATTCGCATGTTATACCGGCTAATATTAATTATTGTTAAATTTAATAAATTAATTAACTGTAATATTAATAATTTATAATACTTTAGGGTGTGAATGGGTATATAGAGTTTACTGTAAAAGTAGCAGCGCTGAAAGAGGTACTTTTTTATTATTGTATGAGCAAATTTATGATATTGCGAAATTTCTTATAGAAACATGAAAATCAAAAGTAAGTCTCTCAGCGCTTGTACTTTCACAGTATACTTTACATAGGAGGCACATACACACCCCAAAGTATTATCACTAATGTATTTCGCACCTTATAAATGAAAATATCAGTTCGGACCTTGCCCTTGCAGGGGCTCGACGTGCGTAGTGACTGTGTGCGTTACTTGCAATTGATTTTAAGTTATCGTTTAAATATTAATATTTTGACGCCAAATGGAGTCTATTGAAGAGGAAGAGGTGGAGGATGGATGCAGTGACATTTTATGTGAGGAGGTAGAAGATGCGAATGGAGAACGGAGACCAAGTAAAAGAGGAAGATGTTTTGATGAGAAAGAATGGCGGGAGGTGCCAAAGAAAGTTAGATATAGGAAAGAAAAGGATCGTACGTATGATGTGATAATCAAATGCTCGCAAGACAAATTACCTAAGCAATTCGCTATGGCAAAACTTCTTTTAAGTTTAGGCTTCAATAATATAAAGAAAGTAAAATATATTGGTTCTTACAAAATTGTTCTGGAAGTGGTCGATATAAAGGATGCTGAAAAACTTATGAGTTGCCAAGACTTAAAAGATAAAGGTTGGATGGTATATCGTGCTGGTGACATAAATATTACATATGGTATCATAAGAAACGTGGACTTAGATGTAGAAGATGAAGAAGGTCTGAAACTAATTACATGTCCCAATGAAATTAAAATTAAATCTTTCAAGCGCCTAATGAGACGAAACCAAGAAGGTAACTGGGTACCAAGTGAGTCCGCTCGTATTGGATTTATCAGCTCACAACTCCCATCTCATGTATTTATAAATATGCTGCAGTCGAAAGTTGAACCCTATATTTTCCCCGTTACGCAATGCTCCAGGTGTTGGAAATTTGGTCATAGTAAAAATTTGTGTGGAGCTAAAAAAATTACCTGTCCTAAGTGTGGAAACTTTCATGAAAACTGTGAAATAACTAACTATAAGTGTATCAATTGTTTCGGTGGTCATATGGCACTAAGTAAGTCCTGTCCATTATTTTTAAAAGAAAAAAGAATCCGTGAACTGATGGCTGAATTCAATTGCTCTTATCGCATTGCATGCAGTATGTATGTGCGGCCAGAGATAGAATGTATTGATGAGAGATCGAGTATTAACACACAAACAGAGAGAAATCAAATTTTAAACACCGGTAACACCTTTGATTCCTTAGAGTTGGATCCTAGCGAGAGGCCAGAGCACGTTTATACGCCGATACTAGCTAATTTTCCGTCATTACGTTCCAAAACAATTAATAAAAAATCGTCATCAAACATAAACAACAAAAGTTATGAAAAGTCGTCCTCTCATGAGCGTCACTCGAAGAATACTGGTGAACCTGGCGCGAGCGGTTCGTATGCAGCGGCCGCGGCGCGCTCGCAACACACACAGGTGCAAGGCAATGAATGTATAGGTGATATTGATAACGAGTTCCATACTAATGAGTTACTCGCGCGCTTAAAAGATTTATTATTTTTACAAGAATTAAGTTTTATGCAGAAAATACGTAGTTCTATAAAATATGTATTAGATTGGTTTTTAATAACAAAATCAGAGTACTTATCTAAAATGCCGGTATTACAATGTATTGTTGAAGTTTTAAAATTGTATTTTATTTAATGGATCAAATTGTTAATATTAAGATACTGCAGTGGAATTCACAGAGTTTAAGGAACAAAGTCACAGCCTTAGAGAATCTTTTATTACAAGAAAAAGTGCATATAGGTATATTATCAGAAACTTGGCTTAAGCCTGGCAGTTTGCTAAAAATCTCGTCTTATAATATATATAGGTATGACCGAGATGATTCTTATGGTGGAATTGCAATTTTAACACACAAGTCGATTAAATCACAAATGTTTAACTTTACATTATCTAATCACGGAATTCAAGTGTTAGGGGTTAAAATTTTTAACTGTGGTTTTTTGAATAATGTTATAGCGGTTTATTGTCCGCCTAATGTGAATACGAATACGGACGATTGGAGAATGATTTTTTCTAAGTGGTCTAATCGAACCATCATAGCAGGCGATTTTAATGGCCATCATCCAAATTGGTCGAATAAATTAAACAGTAGAGGATCACAAATATTTAATGCTGTTAATGACTTTAATTTTATTTCTCTTAATACTGGACAAAATACACGAGTTAAGATGGTAAATAATAACGTGCAATATAGTTCTCCTGATATAACCTTTGCCTCATCCGATATTGCCTTGCGTTTTAGTTGGACGGTTTCTAATGAAAGTTTGAATAGCGATCATCTTATAATAATTTTTTCGGTTCATATACAATGTTTTAGTAAATTCGAAAGTAAAAAACGTAATTTTAAAAATTCTGATTGGTCAAAATATAAAGATTTAATAGAACAAAATTATTTGAGTATAAATACAGAGCTCAATATTCAGGAGTACTATGATAAATTATTGGAAGTTATGAATGATGCGGCGGACAAGGCTATACCTACTATCAAGGTATGTAATTTACCAGCTACTATTTTCACCCCTAAATATTATTGGTCCCCATTATTGTCTCGTGCAGTAGCAGAGCGAAGGCGTGCCCTGTCAAGTTTTAGAAGAAATCCAACCCCCACAAATTTTACACTTTATAAACAAAAAGTCGCTGACGCACAACGACGTATAAGAAAGGCCCGATTAGATTCCTTCAAGTCTTTTTGTAACAGTTTAGATACGGCAATTTCTAGTAATGACTTATGGGCGAAAATGCAATGGGTGAAAGGTATTCCAAATTTTAAAAATCATGATATGGACTATAGCAAAGCTTATTCATTTATTAAACAACTCACCCCAGATTATGTTACGCCGGAGATGCCTAAGTTCTTATCGGTAAATAGGCAATTAGAGTGCCCCGTCACTATGAATGAACTGATGAACGTATTAAAGAACAAGGACACATCACCGGGGACAGACGGCGTTACATATTCAATGATTCGTAATTTTCCTCGAAAAGAGATTTTACTTTGTTTTTTTAACAAGTGTATTTCTTTAGGTA
The DNA here is from genome assembly GCA_905187575.2 of Celastrina argiolus. NCBI lineage: Eukaryota > Metazoa > Arthropoda > Insecta > Lepidoptera > Lycaenidae > Celastrina > Celastrina argiolus. The sequence continues at coordinate 15,108,558 of LR994590.1, read as the reverse complement.
TTATTCCGTATCAATGGAGAGAGGTAAGAGTGATGCCTATACCGAAGCCGGGAAGAGATATGACCAATATATCTTCATTTAGGCCGATATCGTTAATCTCGTGTATTTGCAAAGTATTACATAACATTATTACCAGACGCCTTGAGTGGTACTGTGAACATAATAATTTATTTTTAGGAAATACAGTAGGGTTCCGTCGAACGTATTCGTGTTTAGATAGCTTAGTTCGTTTTGTGTCGCAGGTTCAAATTGGGTTCACGATGAAAGAAAAAACCTTAGCATGTTTTGTTGACATAAATAATGCATACAATAATGTCAATATTGTTAGGTTAGCACAAACATTGGACGAAATAGGTATAGGTGCATCTTTATGTAAGTATCTTTGGGAATACCTACATGAAAGACACTTGAATATGGTAGTGCTAGGTACCAGTGACAAGGTTGAGAGGTGGACTTGCCATGGCTTAGCTCAAGGTGACCCAATGTCATGTATTTTATTTAACATAATTACGATTAAAACCTGTACGAATATTAAAAATGTTTTCTTCTCTCAGTACGCTGATGACTTTGTGCTTTATATAACTGGAATTAATTTGCGGTTTATGACATTGACCATGCAAAGTACTCTCGATAAAATGATACTGATGTTAGAGGAAATTGGTTTAGATTTATCCCCATTAAAGAGTAAGGTATGTTTATTTTCAAGGGGTAGACACAAGCAGTCAGTCAATTTAGTGGTAAATGGCATTGAGATAGAAAATGTAAATGTAATTAGATATTTAGGGTTATATTTAGATGTCTCGTTAAGTTGGAAATTTCATGTGAAGCAGTTAGGGGAAGTATTGTTAAAAAAATTAAACGTTTTCAAAGTTTTAGCCGGTTTGTCGTGGGGAATACATCAATTACATTTAAGAAATTTATACATCACGCTAATTCGCAGCCGACTTGATTACGCTAGTTTCTTGTATGACACGTGTGCTAAAAGTAATATTTGCAAATTAGATCAAATACAAAATCAGGCCATGAGACTGGTTGGTGGATTTATAAAAAGTTCTCCTATTCACGTGATGGAGTCGGAACTGTGTCTACCCCCATTGTTCTTGAGAAGAAGGTTTTTAGCGGGTAAGTTTTATTTTAAATGTAAATCTATTAGAGATGGTGAAACCATTTCGGGTATTTCTAATTTGGCTGTTCTTTGTTCTAATCATTCATATTGGAGAAATAAAAAAAATCCATTATTAGTTAAAATACATAGAGATTTTAGTGATTTTAATATATATACTTCCTTAAAACCCGAAATGTTTTCATTAACAACTTGGATGATTAACATAAATATTAAATCCTGCATTTATTTAGACATAGGTGGAGTGGATAGACCTAAGCGTGCCCTTAACAGTTTATATATTTTAAATAATACTATTAAATATTTAAATAAAAATTATAGTGAATACTACAAAATATACACTGATGGTTCGAAGAGTGATAACGGAGTAGGTGCTGCTTTTTATGACCCACAAGCTAAATTAAAGGCATATTTTATGTTGAACAGTAAACACTCAATTATGTCAGCTGAATTGCAAGCCATTTCCGAAAGCCTATCGTATGTTAAAACTTGTAGTGATAAAAAATATGTAATACTATGTGACTCTAAAAGCGCTTTACAACATCTAGCTCGGTGCTCCTCGTCGTTGCGAGGGCTCCCGATAGCTTATGTAATACTTGACTCACTTTTGGAGTTACAAAGTAAAGACTTAGATATTAAGTTTCAGTGGGTCCCTTCTCATATAGGCTTGACAGGAAACGATCAAGCAGATGATTTAGCACAGTTGGGGGCACACTCTGGTATAGTAGTAGAACATATGCCTTTCTTCACGGATTTGTTATCAGACGTTAAAAAGAATTGTCATAGCTTATGGAAAACCCACTTCGACGAAAGATCCGTGAAGAAGGGCATTTGGTATAAAACTTTATGCAACGAGCCACCTAAGATTCCGTGGTTTGCCTCAGTGAAGGTGGACAGACATAGGCTAACGTCGCTCATGAGGCTGCGCTCCGGACATGTTCCACTGAATGCATTCGGTTACATGATGAAAGTGTCTAATACACCTAACTGTAGTTTGTGTCATATGCGGGAAGATGTGTACCATGCTTTGGTGGAGTGTCCCCGGGTGGAGTCCGAGCGACGCAGGCTCGAGGCTGACGCGGGAGTGTCACTTAGACAACTTGGTTGTGTAGGTGACATTCTCGCGCATCCGGAAGAACCGGTTTGCTGGGCGCTGGTTAATTTGTACATATCTGTTGTTAGGCTTAGAACTGATTAGATAGTGTGAATTTTGTAATTTTGATTTTAATAAGGCTGGCATTGTCGGTCTCGACACAAGCCTAAATAAATAAAGAAAAAAAAAAAAAAAAATGAAAATATGTTCATGAAAGTCAAAAGTAACTCTTTCAGCGCTGGTACTTTCACAGTATACTCTACATATGAGGCACATACACACCCTTAAGTATACTCATTTATTTCACACTTTATATATGAAAATATATTTGTATGTAAACATTGTATGGCATTGTTACTGGTCCATTCAACCCTCGCAGGGGGTAAATAGGGCAATAACTGTTATTGAACCTATAACACAACTAATGTAATGTTCAACTATATTCTAGAACTACAGTAACGTTCGCGAACTCTAGTATTAATAATTTAATTAATAAATGGATCAAAATCGGTTCATCCGTTTGGCTACGATGCCACATACAGACACGGTAAACTAAGAACACCCCTTTTTGTCAAGAGTTAAAAATGTTATATTAGAAATATTTATTAAAAAAATCTTGGAATCCTAGTATAATAAAACGACCTCGAACCGCTTGCGTAAGTTCTTTATTCCACAACGTCCTCTTACAGTTCCACGAGTCCAGGATACCAGATGAAGTCAATACTGAGTCCGGCCTACTTGCTCGTTCCCCAAAAAAGTGTCGCCCGCCTTTTTTTTTCCCGCCATTCCAAACTATTTTTTTTTCACAATCCCGCCCTCAGTATTGCCAACTCCTGATTCCCAACATTAAAATAATAAAAATGTACATATTAAATTTGACCACGACAAATAGAATATCTTAAAAGTTGAAATGTAAATAACAAAATCTACCACTTATAACAATCCTCTGAATATACATCCTTACACTATATTGCTTAGTTGTTCTCGTAAAAACGTGTTAATATTTTAAACGCACTTACGTAGTTCATAATAACTAATGTGCGTTTTATGAATTTTAGGTATTTCTAAGTTATAATATTAAAATATTTATATAGTTCTAATTACTTTCTCTGGCATAAGCTGTAACAGTGCCAAACTTGCTAGAACTCTGTTCACATAATTCTTGTAAAACCCTAAAGTTTTCGCTTCACGTATGCGACCAAAGGTCTTACTCCCCAAACTTATTCGATTTTGATTCAGATTCGATCGTCCCGCGTACTTCCCAAAAAATTAACGTTTGTTTATTTTGATTCTTAGCCGATTGATATGGTAGGGAGTACAAAAAGTTACGATCTAACGATTTTCTTTATCCTGGTTAGTATCAAAGCAATCCACGAAATAAAGCACCAAAAGCCGTTGAGATCGAACTGATTCGATTCTCGATTGTGACGAGCAGATTGACGTCGTGTGAAGGTGTCCATAGTTATCATTATTATTAACGTATCACAAAGTTAACTCCATTTTACCAAAAACTTGTGAACAAACAAACTTACTTTACCGAAGCCCAAATCCCAGTGTAACTTGGAACAATATCCTAAATACACAACAACAAAACCGACCTAAGTAATAATGTTAAACATTCAATTTGTTTGCTTCACATTCGACTTTTGTATGTTCAAACAATTGTTTAATCAATTAAATTGTTTAAATAACAACTTCATTGTTTAAATGTTAATTTAAACACTAGGAATTACCTACTTGTGCGCGATAGTGTATCTACCAGGGTTGCAGAATACTCAGAAGATTTTTGGACGACCTCTGTAGCGCAGTGGTTGAGCAAGAGGTCGTTCGAATCCCGCTGAAGAAACAAAAAATTTTTTTCTGAGTTCCTGGGTCATAGATGTGTGTATAATATAATAAAAATCTTAAATATGTGTATACCTATAGTATAAAATATTCAATATTATTTCCGTTGTCTGGTACCTGTAACACTAGTTCCTCGGATACTTAGTACAGGGCATAGATTGGCATTTGGCGTGGTGTAATACGTCCATATATATTATTATTATTTAAAACTGTAAATATTTTTATAAATTTTACCTAAATACTATAAAAAATATTTTTTTATTTCCTGTATCCATAGATTTTGTCTAAAGAACATTTTGTAAAAACCTGGTAAATCCAAGTTCATACGAGTGAGCACGCTATATCGCTGAATTGTTTACAATTTTATACATGTATTTCAAGAGAATCAACCATGAATCAATGAATTATATTAAATTCAATCACGACTCAGTATGTTGTACCAGGGCCCCTGTGCAACCTGTCACATTCAATCCATTTCAACATTTCAATCGAAACGTTTAATTGAAATGTCGAAACGATGTTTAATTACGTCAATCAATCAATCAATAATGGATTTGAACAACAATGCAGTGTCAGTTGTACCAGGGGTGCATAGGAGTCGGCAGCTCACCTGTTGCGGCGCGCGCACATCGACCCGCGCTATGTGGGGCGCCCGGCCCGAAGACGGAACTGATAAGTGATATGGTCTGTGGAGTTAATTGATAGAGAAATAATGGGGTTTTACCCGACTAACATGAATGGGTTATGTTTTTTTTTGTATGATTGTGTAATTGTAGGGCACTATGCAGCCTCGGCTCGATGGATTATAGTGTCGTAAGATTCGTTACAATTTACTATTATACTATAATACATATTCACAAATATATTATATATTTTACACTTCCAAATATTTTGGAAATAAGTTTAAGTATCTTAGTACATTCATAGTATCGTATAATTCAAATATTATCCATTTGTCTCACAAATTGATAATTAATCTATACTAATATTATAAAGTGGAAGAGTTTGTTCGTTTTTTTGTTTAAAAAAAACAAACAAACAAGTAGTAGTCATGAGATTAGCGCGTTAAACGCGCTAATCTGTTGCTGGTCCGATTTGATATTTTTTTTTTGTTGGATAGTCCATTTATAGGTGAAGGCTTTAGGCTATATAACATTACGCTGCGACCAATAGGAGCGAAGCGTCAGTTAGAAATGTTGCAAAACCGGGTAAAATTATTCACATTTGGGGATTTTCGTTGCGTGTGCTGCATAAACGATTTAAGTCACTCGAGAACCACGCGAACGAAGTCGCAGGCACAGCTAGTATTTTATAAAAATATTTGACGTACGGAAGGCAGCATGAATCTTGGTGCAGTAGTCTTTGATTTTATTGCGAACAGACAGAGGACTTTGTTTTATAATGTTCAAGGACTAGAGTTTGCTCCTGAAAAAGTAACTAACATACGCACACTATATCATTATATGATTATTAGTGAGTTTCTAACGCCGGTTCTTCTCGGTGGGCGAGTGTTGAACCGATGTGGTAGCCTTTATTTGTTAACTTTCCGAAAAAAGTTTATTAAATTTATATACATTGTCGCAAACGCATGTTGTACTTCACCATCATTATGACTCATTTTATCTTTCTTTCTCTTTTGTTTTGAAGTTTTATTAATGTACCAAATCTTCTGTTGGTGAGTCAATAAATAAAAGATAAATAAATAAAAGTTTCATTTGGATAAAATATTTAAATTTCTAATTTTGTATGCAATTAATTTTGTTTCGTTTTTCCATGCACTCTATGCTAGTTTTATATTCTGAGTTTAATAAAATGTTCCAGTCAACGGTAGTGCGAGTAACCGAACGTAAAGTGTCCAACAAATATCTCCCCGGAGGTCTTGAAGTAAAGAGGAACATTTTATTCCAAATCCATTGCCGATATTCGTGAGAAATGTTTATATTGGTTAACGACCGAATACTTTTCAACAACTACGTACTTTTTTAAACCCCCGACGCAAAAACGATGTGTAACTGTATATGTCTGTGGCATCGTAGCTCCCAAACGGATGATCCGATTTTAATGCGGTTTTATTTGTTTGAAAGGTATATCAGTCGAGAGTGTTCTTACACAGTAATAATACACAAATTACTTGCACTACCGCTTTATTAGTTGTTAAACATAATATTTTGAATTTTATGTTTAACAACTAATAAAGTGAAAAAGTGCAAGTAATTTGTGTATCATTACTGTGTAACATGTATTTCCATCAAGAACCTACAGTACATTTAATAACATATGAGAATCTTTAAAGTCATCAAGTCGTTTGTGATAGGAATGTAACACGCTAAGTCGATTTTATTTTTACTTTTACTAAGATGTAATATCGGTTTTGTTTAAATTGTAGTTGGTGTCCGTGGCCTAGTGGGAGACTGTTGATTAGCACTCGAGAGGGTGCAGGTTCGATTCCCAGGTTGTGGCATATACCAATGAGACTTTTTCAGATCTCAAGTATACGGACACTGAGGGAAAACATCGTGAGGAAACCCGCACATGGTTGGCCCCATACGTATTGACCAGTCATTCCTCTGGACTAGGCCGATTATGTTGTGAGAATGCCAATTTAGGCATAGACATATTATTTATAGGATAAAATTATTTTTGTATGTAAGTGCTTTTATAATATTCACTTTATAATAGTTTTTTCTCGACTCGCAGGTAATGTGTTCGGTGGGGTCGGCAATCCGATAGATCATGAGAGTAAAAGGTATTTGTGTATTGCGCACACATTTTGGCACTGCATAATATTAGGTACTACTGCGTTTCTGGCCTGGTTTCCGAAATGGACCACCGACACTGAATTTGATAGAGCTGTATTATGTTTAGAGAATAAAAAAATTTCATCAAGTATTCCACAAGTAAATTGTTATAAAACTCGCGTTACTCGTTATCTACACACAATTTTATAAATGGTATCGAAAACCGGTGATAGGGCATGCACACACAGTTTTATAAACGTATCGGATACCGGCGTTAGGGTGAGAGCACACGGGCGGTTTTCATCACTGAAGCTGGATGTAGGCCAACGTGTAATTGCACTTTTGTGTAGACGTTTTTTATTCAACAGTTCACATGTGGCTAGGAAATAGAAATGTTCATCTGTTGCTAGAATATTCTGGAGTAGTATAATTGTTGTTTTTTTTTCAGACTCTATTCGTGTTGGCGCGAAGGTTTTATTTTAAACACAATGAACATCTGTTACGTTAGGTTACGACATTGAAAGGCGTTTGGAAATACATTGAAATACTCGCTGGCTCTGGGGCACCCCTTAGATTATATCAAAGAGTTATTGAGGTTAGTTACCACTGTGGCTATGACAAGTAGAAATGGTGGGAATATGATGTGGGAAATTTGCCTGTCTAACAAAATACGTTGAATAATTTTTTTACTAGGTTAACCCAAATTCGATGTATTTATTACGTAGAATAATAGTGTCCTGTAAAATAAGAATGGTTACAAGGTGAATGATATACTGATGAGCCACTCGAATTACAAAAACATTAGTGCAATCATCCAAATAACATTAGTGTTAATTAAGATCTTAAAACTGAACATCCATAGTCACATACATACTGCAGGTCGAGATCGTAATCCTCCTTTTTGCTTCGCCGTAGTAAAAGTAAAAAAAAAAGTTTAACCCGACTTCGCAAAAAAGGGGTCTAAAAAGGCTGAAATAAGAAAATAATAGAATTTGAAATCCAGATATGCATAGGTACAAAAATGGTCAAGGAGACATTGGGATTGTATATTTCAACAGCAGACGAATATTATTATGTTTTAAGTACTCTTTTTTCTAATGTATTTTCATGTGAGGTGACGCTTAGATTTATTCAGCGGGACCATGGCTCTACCATTTTTTCGAATTTCAAATTGAATTATTTTCTTATTTCAGCCTTCTTAGACCCCATTTTGCGTTAATCACTACGATGGAACATATATACATACATAAACTGCTAAAATCATTACCCCTCCTTTTTGCTTCGCCGAAGTCGGGTAGTAACAAAATAATGTAAATGCCTCCGGTCGTTATGACAGCCGTAGCTCGTAGCGCAGCTACACAGCGCCAGTGCTACGAAGCTACGGAATTATATCCGCTTGATATTTCAATATTGTGTTGTGAGTTGATTTCGTTATAACTGGTGATACTGGGGAACTGGGATATGATTATACTACCTTTTCTCATTCTAAAAATGTTTTTTTTTTTACTTAACAATAAAGCAAAATATATTTTATTTTGCTTTATTGTTATTTTTGCGACAAAAAATAAGAAATGGCGAAAAATAAAAAAATTTTTTTTTAGTTTTTGACAAAAAAAATACATTTCCAAAATGAGGAAAGGTAGTATAATCGTATCTCAAAGTTATAGTGACTGCTCTTTTTACACACTATAATTTTCCAGTCCAGCTTCCAGTACCACGAATTTTACTAGTCTTTAGTTCCTTCAAAATTAAAAGTACAATTAAAAGTATAAATATAATAGCTCCCCTCACCGATTTCGGTGTCGGTAGCCGATTTCATCGAAACCAGGCCGCAGGAGTTATTTTATAGTGCCCAAGTGTGTGCGCAATACACACTCTCTCTTCCTTTTACTCTCATAACCCAGTGTGACGGTAAACCGACACGACTAGCGAGAGGTCAGGCGCAGGACTGACTTTTTTTACATACCCATACGACGCATGGATCATCTTTCTTGTCAGACAATCAGGTGATCGGCCTGCATTGTTCTAACCAAACTTGAAAACAACATTTTTTGTTGTTCCAACGCGGGAATCGAACCCATGACCCGGGTCTAGAGCGAAGCTCAGAACCACTAGTCCACAGAGGCGCTAATTAGATATTTATATTAGGTATATATTTAATGTAAATATAATACTAAATACCTATATAATATAAATCGTGTATATATATAAACGGTTTGTATACTCAACTAAGTGGGTCAGATAAATAATAAATAAATAGTAAATAAATTAATAAAAAACAACAAGTCAAAATAAGACTAAAAATGACACGTTCGACCAGCCTCCCTCCTTAATCGTCTTGCGTAATCAATTGGCTCTAATAGTAGGGGAGCCCATGATGCTAAACGTGTAGTCACTCGAGCGTCATGGAGACCTAGTAGGTTTTTTACATTAGGTAAAACTGATTAAAAAAAAATAAGAGCGTTTTTTATTTTAGCGGTGGGTTCAGAAACTGCGGCCATTTTAAAGTTTTGGAAAAGAAAATATATTTATAAAATTGCTTATTTCGGTCAGTTATTATTATATTTTAGACAACAAGGACTAAATCATTTAGTTTAGTGCAAAATAAAATATCTGCCAAACTTAGTTAGGAAAATATGAAGCTTTATATTTTTATATTTAAAAATGTCCCTACAGGCTTACCTAACCTTTGAATCGTCAGTGCTTTTTATGGAAGTTTCTTTGGGGTATACTAAACAGCCCCTCTCTTAATCTGACAGATTGGATGACATTCCAATACTCAAAAAAAAATTTTTTTTAACCCACCACGTTCGAAATCTGATTTCTATACCATGATAACTAGACACAAGTCGGAAGCCTATACTATCTTAATCTGATGCGCTCGAGCTACTACAAAAATCCCCTCTTCGGCTCCCCTACTATAATTAAGTGTAAATAAAGTTGTATTTACCGTACATAAAACCCACGTCTGTTTGTGAAAAGTCTTAAACTTTTCAATATTTTTCAAGCTTATTATCATAGGAATTTAATTTATTTCAGGGTGGTACGAACGCGGCGTGGTATTGACAGATCTTAATAGGCTTCGTCGTGGACTTGGTAAACTTCACAGTAAACAACCTCCACGGAGCCACAGCTCAACATCATGATCAGCATCCACCATAACTATAAGAAGATATGCCTATAAACTCGACAAGAGTTTATAGGCATATCGTAAACAAAATTGTATTTAGTTTTAAGATTTGAAATAAATAAATAATAATAATATCCATGGACCCTTCACACCACGTCAATCCAGCCCCGTGATAAGTATTACATGGTACTTTAATTTCTTTTCGTTTTGAACCGAATTTTCGTAATATAGATTATCCAAGGTGTAAAATATATATTAAAAAATGTATGATGTAGGGGCATTTCTCATGTACAAACATGAAAGTCAAAATTAAGTCTTTCACAGTATACTCTTCTTCATAGGATGCACATACACACCATAAAGTATTATCACTTTTTTATTGTACACCAACAGGTTTTAAAACATTAAACTAAGTATAATCTATATTTTACGTTTATAAAAGAAGAAAGTATGTAACATAAGTAAATTTCTGCACTTTTAAAAGTGAAACGAAACGTTTTTTTGTCTGTCAAATAGGTTCTCGAGTGAGGTTGGGTTTGAGATTGTTTTTAACCAACTTCCAAAAAAGGAGGAGGTTTCTCAATTCGACCGTATATATGTTTTTTTTTATGTTTGTTCGCGGATAACTTCGTCGTTTATGAACCGATTTTAAATATTTTTTCTGTGTTGTGTAGGGTATAATTCCAATTTGGTCCCATTGTTACCAAAATGGTGACCTGATGATGGGATCCGTGAGGAATCGAGGGAACTCCTCAAAATTTATATGGAAACACATATCGATTTTGATTTTTTCTGAAGTAGCCCAAGCATATGTTACCAAATAGTAAGGTATTTTGCTTTTTAGTGTACCTTCTGAAGTCGGTTTTTTTTTGTTTAAAATTATCTTAATACGGGCCTAAGTGTGTTAATCGGATCCGGTAGGTGGCGCTGATGTTTGTGCGTCAAGGTACAAACTTACAAAGTTTAACAGCTGGTTACCTCATAAAGTAACTAAAACCGAAATCATTATAAAACTCCCGATGAGAACGTGTTAACTTCGGTTTTATGTGCGTTGATTTTTACAACACCCTATATACGCCTCCATACATTATTACGTCGTTTTACGACCCTGTATACGGTACAAACCTTTTATCGTGAACATTAATGCGAAAAATTTGTAACCGATATGGTGACTTGAATTTTTTGTTAGCGGCGACGTTTTTACGATGTTCTGAGACATATGATCTTTGAGTATTAAATATATTTTTCAGTTGTCTGGTGCCCGTAACTCGAGTTCTTCGAGGGACCGTATCGAATCGATGTAAAGGCGTCTGAATATCGTCCTTCGTGTAATTTTGTTACAAATAGATATGAAAGATCTGCAAGAAAACATTATCATATACCATCTATATATTATATAGAATAGATAGACATTATTTTTTATGTAAACGCAGTAGTCGACAATCTATGTATGTTGAGCGCGAGATTTTTTCATAACATACCGTGAAGAAGTTAACTACAATTTGTATGGAATTGAATGAAACATTGTTTTCCACTAGGAGCGTTGTCGATAGTAAATTGAAAATAATTTTATTCATAATGAATTTTATAAAAATGTTTTCTGACCGTCGTTTCTATGTGATGCATACCACCGAACTAGCCCAGCGTAAAGAACTGGCGTAATAAACTCGCGTACAAAATCATAGTCAACTTCTCCACGGCGAGCAGTGACAGAAACTCGTACTGAACCTTGTAAAATATTCCCGCTCATAATGCGGCAGACTGCAGCTAATTTTAGAGTAATTTCAGCGTTTCCGTAAAAGAAGCCACGTAATCGCGCCTCTAGGTAGGTCGTGCATTATACTGTATAATACAGCACGAATTAGGGTCAAATTAACACTGATACGCGACGCCGCGCGGTGTATTAAGTACAGCGTTTTAAATTTTAACTTTATTACCTTCACAAGGTACACGTTATTTTGTAAGCTAGCGCTTCGCAGCGCGGTGCACCTTGAAATTAAAACTCTGGCCAAAATGATGCCTATAAAAAACACATTTTTAAAAATTTTATTTTAAAAATGTTGGTTCGATGTACATAAATCTGAATTCACGCGATTAAATATAATAAGCAAAGAAAAATGATTGACTCGAAAAAAATAGTTAGGTACTTAATACTTGTGTCGTCAGACACGGATAGGTAAATCGCTCTATTTCTTATTATAAGTTTAAATTGTTTGTCTACGACAAGTTTTAGATTTAGACAATGTACTAAATATTTGTTTAAACAAAATGCCTATCTATTTTCCTGTATGTAAAGTTTTCTTTTAAAACGCTATCTTTAAAACGCAGCGCTCCGTTGTGTCTCGGTGTGAACTAACGCTTACTCTGCTGCGCTGCGGGAACAAATCTACCTTAATGAGAATTTAAAAGCCTCAAATAATTTATCTCTTGAACCTACAGTAACAGCTCGTCTTTTGAAATGTAAGGGAGATAGATTTTTTGATTTCTCGAGAGGTTTGGTTGGAGATGGATTAGATTCAAACTGTTATAGACAAGGTGTCAAATAAATGAGTGAGTACTCTAAGGTGTGTATGTGCCTCCTATGTAGGGTGTTACTATAGAAAGTACCACCGCTGAAATAGGAATTTTATGTTTGTATGAGAAATTCCAAAAAAACCAATAACATAATTTTCCCATACAATATATTTTGAAAAAAGTTCCTCTTTCAGCTCTAGTACTTTCCCAGTAAACTCTAAATACGGGATCCATACATACCCTAAAGTATTATCACCCATTAACATTATAATAGCCTGTATAACTATAAAAAGGAACTACGCAATGTTTTAAAAACTAAATAACAACAAATACGGCAAATACAAAATTGAAAGTTATACTAGACTAGCTGTTCCTGCGACTTCGTTCGCGTGGTTTTTGAGTGACTGAAACCGTTTGATGAAGCGCACGCAACGAAAGTCGCCAAATGTGAATAATTTTCCCCGTTTTTGCAACATTTCTCACTGACGCTTCGCTCCTATTGGTCGCAGCGTAATGTTATATAGCCTAAAGCCTTCCTCTATAAATGGACTAACCAACATAAAAAGAATTTTTCAAATCGGACCAGTAGTTCCAGAGATTAGCGCGTTTAAACAAACAAAAAAACTCTTCCGCTTTATAATATTAGTATAGATAATTTTCAATTTTGTATTTGCCGTATTTTTATAATAATCTGTAAAATTAAATGGAATTATTAGTCTTTATGTATTTTATCTATAGTTAACAAAAGATGTAAAAGACGAGTTAGTTTCCTTAATAAAATAAAATAAATAAATAAAATAACTGATTTTGCTAAAATTTGGTAAGGCTCTGGATTCGTTCCGAGTAGTGTTCCTGTGGCATACCTACTGTAAGTGCCTATTTACGTAGGCGAAACAGCGGGAAAAAGATATTCCTGATTAATATCAATTTTGATTGTACAACTTATACTCATTATAAATGTTTTATGAAAGATGATTTTTTCGTGTGTTTCTTTATGTGTTTAAAAATTGACAACAGACTTGGACACTATAGGGCCCTGATTCAAGATGCCACCGCTTTTTATCCCTTACGAAGTTCGAAAATGAAATGTATGGGATTTGACATAAGCTTCGCTAAGTGTCACATGGATTCGCTTGTCATTTAGCGAAGCTTATGTCAAATCCCATAGATTTTGTTTTCGAATAGCGATAAATAGCGATAGCATCCTGAATCAGGGCCCAGGAGCACGATTCTCGGGCAGTGGAAAAAAGCTCGAATATTAGTATATCCCGCTCGCACGCGCGGTAAATCTCATTTGCATGAGCGGGACAGACCGATAGTAAAAACTGAGTTCGAGCCCTGAGAATTAGGGCCCTGGACAGATGTTGATGAAATCTGGCACTCACAACAGGAAAAGACATAGGCTTCTTTTAATCAGTGCAAAATGTACGGTTCCCGCGAAATACCTTTTTGCACACGCTTAGCTGCAGGCAATATAAAGCGTTGTAATAAACTCGTAAAATGAATATTTCATGCGTCCGTCCATTTTCCTTTTCGTATTTCCACTTATTTTAAACATCGTAAAACTTAACAAAATCTCCCGTGCGAAATGTTAATAAAACGTCCCGAATAATGCGTCCCTCGGCGAATTTATTTTAACATCAAAGATGGCGGACAATTGAAAAGATGCGAAGGCAACAACAAGTACAGTCGCGTAGAGAATTCAAGTGCGAAAGTCGCGGACGTGAAGTAACACTTGCGCTGAAAACCCCTAACGACCGACGCCAGGGTTGGCAGTCGCGAGTGTTTTATGCGGTGTCATATATTAAACCCCCCCCCCCCCACGAAAACAGAGGAGTGTTTCTGTATGTGTCGTCTGTGGCATCGTAGCTCCGAAACAGAGGATTTTGATGTACTTTATTTGAAAGCTGACGTGATCGAGCGTGTTCTTAGCTATGATTTGTCATGATCAGTTCGTACAGTGCAATTCGGGGGATTTTTAAAATATTTTATTGTGTGTAATTTTAGGTGAAATCGAATGCTTGCATAGAAATAATTTGATTTAAAACAAGACGAGTATAAGCGTAGAATATTAGTAGAATTAGGTTTTTCGCGAATATTCTAGGATATTTGTAAATAGCCATTTGATTCCGAGATAATATTTCACTATCTATCTAACAATTGAAGACATGAATGGATGACGGTGATATGTAGCAAAATTATGATTTTGAGAAGTTCAAACTGTCACTTAAACATTTTAGAATACGTCGTAAAGTATTAAGGTCGTTAATCTCAAGATCCTTCTCTAGAATCAAAGTACTTAATACGTTACTACATATCCTAAAATGTTTAAGTGACTGTTTGAATGAAATTTTCTACGTAATTTTTTTTTGCGAGGATATCACCTTCATCGATTCATGTCTTCAATTGTTTAGTCATATCCCATGGAAAGAAACTTAGCATACCATATTTGTAATTAAACATTTCGTTTGATATACTAAAATCTGATGTTCAAACATCTGTTAAAAGTGGGTACGAGATACTCGCGGAAATCCGGTCGTTACGTGGGACTCGCTACCGGATGGCCACCATAAAAATCCAACATAACCGCTTAAAGAACCTCTTTGGCTAAGCCTTTCAAAAGTAAAGTATAGTAAAGTAAAAATATATCTAAGGCCTTATTCAGACACTAGTCTGAGTCTGAAAATTTATGTAGTGGGGCATTACTCATACAAACACAAAGTCAAAAGTAAGTCTTTCAGCGCTGGTACTTTCTCAGTAAACTCTATGAACATCCTAAAGTATTATCACTCATTAATATTATAGCCTATATATGATTTTTTAAAAAGGGCAGGGTAGGCGAAACCGTAAACTGTAAGAGAGATAATGAAAATTTACCTACATGTTCTTTTTAAAAATTGACTCATTTCTTAAAAAGAGTGGTGGTGATATCCGAAACTCCTATCTCCTATAGCTACCATGCCCTTTTAATAATTCACCCCGTAGGTATATATCCATTCTCTTTTTAATTGTTCATACAGGTGAATGGCAATAATTAGCTTGTAAAACAGAGCCGAATAGCAATTCCACGCTCGAATAGTTTTGCACTAATCGGATTATAGGTTTATAGCGAACAGTCTATCACAGTAATGGACAACGTTTGACTGTTTTGACGTGCACTCAACCGAACCGAGATCAGGGTCCTGGGCTCCGATTCTCGTACCTCGATCGGTTCGATTGTCGTTTTGTTCCGGTTGCACACTGGGATTTGGGCACAAGTAATTGATAGTGTTTAAATTAATGTTTAAACAATTTTATATAGTTAAACATACAAAGGTCGAATGTGAAGCAAACAAATTGAATGTTAAACATTATTACATAGGTCGGTTTTGTTGTTGAGTATTTAGGATATTGTTCCAAGTTACACTGGGATTTGGGCTTCGGTAAAGTATGTTTGTTTGTTTACAAGTTTTTGGTAAAATGGAATTAACTTTGTTAATAATAATGATATGTATGGCTTTCACACGACGTTAGTCTGCAAGCTTACTCCCGACAAAATCGAGAATCGAATCAGTTCAATCTCAACGGCTTTTGGTATTTTATCTGGTGGATTACTTTGAAACTATTAAAGTAAAGTAAGTTTTTGTAGTCCCGACCATAAAGCGATTGATAATCAAAATGAACAAACGTCAATTTATTCGGGAGTACGCGGCACGATTGAACCTGAATCAAAATCGAATCAGATTGGAGAGTAAGGCCCCAAACGTACTCGTGGGCGATACAGACTGACAGCCGATATTCGTTATACGAGATTCGGGGCCCGTATGTCAAATCCTATACATTTTGTTTTCGAACTTCGTAATCGATAATAGCGATGGCATCTTGAATAAAGGCCCGGAGCTTTATTCACAAAGCGTTATTCTTGTTCGTTTCGACTTCCCTACGCAAGAGCCAATAAACGCTTGTTGCGCTAAGCGTTGACCAATTACCGCGCGATAAATTTTCGTATGCGAGTCGAAAGGAAATTGTTGATAGTATGTTGTAATACCTACCCTTGTCGATAGTTGAAGACATGAAGGAAAATTCAGTTCAAACTGTCACTTAAAATATGTGGAAACGTATTAAGTACATTCATCTAAAGAATCGTCTTTAGAATCAATACTACGACATATTATACGTACATTAAAATGTTTAGGTAACAGTTTAAACTCAATTTTATCGATTGAAAACCTTTCGCCATTCATGTATTGAATTATGATATAGGCTTAACTTTTGTTAAGTTAGCAAATAGATTAAGTTTTGAGGAAGCAAGGTAATTTTTGATGTAAACTTAAAAATATAACGACCTAATACGAAAGGATTGTTTGAAGCATGATTCACCGATGAAGTCCCGATTTCACCAACGTATGTTAGTATTAACGGCTTGTTAAAATAACAATCCTTCTCATTTATTGATAGGAATAACGAGAGGAACAACATGATATTTAACGAAGGATTAACTTTAACATTGCTTGGTGAAACACGGTCTAAATGTATAAGTACGAGTATAAACTCCTACTGATTGTCCAAAGATAAAGGGAAGTTTAGTATTCCAAACTATTTATAAAGAAAAACAGCGGTACTCTATTAACTACCTTTCTTAAGCCGATTTAAAAGTGTTACAGTACTGTCGACAGCCCTAGGCAACTTTCAACGTAATGATAATCTGGGCCGCAGAGAAGTGTGGACAGTACAGGTCGCACGCGACGCGGCCTGCACTTTTTGTTATATCAATTTAACACATATTATGCTAATTGTACCGGCGTTTAAGAAATACGACGCATATATCTTTTTGTATAGTGAATAGAGTTCAATTTTGAATACCTATCTTATCGCTCGCCACGTCACGACAGGTACAATCAGCTACATAAATGATTAACTTTTATAAAATTACCTACTGTTACTTGGAAAGAGGGAGGAATTGAAGAATCATACCTTTTATTTTTACAGTAAGATATGTACTACGTTGTCTGGAATCCGTAAGATACGAGGATAATTTCGAGCTCTCAAAATAAAGTTGAAAATCGAAAACGCAAGCGTTGAGTCAAGTTTTTGACAATCGTGTTGTTCGAGCGCAGAGTATTATTTTTCTTTCAGGGGGCCCGCCGAGCTATAATCGGTCACAGACGTTTAGTATGTGAAAAACAGAACATACTGATTGCAATAGTACAATGCATACGTCATACACGTCACTTAGAAATAATACAAAGAAAAAAAAACTACACGATTATCGGTCCGACAATAAATAGGCCGTAGGCATAAGTAGGTTAATGGTTGAGAAATTCAATCCCTGAAGACCGTTGACGTGAATTGTTATTTTAACAGGTAGTCATAACACGTATTTTAAAAAATCATTAACGGCTATAACAGGTATTGATACCTGTTATAACCCACCTCCTCTACAAAGAGACCATAATTTTGACGGCTTTTTCGAGTGTTATTTACACAACAATTAATTAGTTGCCAGCCGTATGTACTCGAGGGTTATCAGTATGCCTAGCGCGCGGGGGTCGTTTCGGCAGATGGTGATTATTGTCAGACAAACGGCGAGCCGATTGCCGGGGGGTTAGATTAATTGTGTTCGTATTTTGTTGCTAATTTCATTTATAAATTTTTATCAGATTACGTCCAGAGGTTTTTATTTTCAAAAAGTATTTTGAAAATATATACTTTGCATTGTTACTTACCGAAAATAGCTTGTTAAGTTTCATAATATGGAAATTGAAATATTTTTATTTGATCATTTGAAATACAAAAGGCAAAACTATTTGGCATTTGCAAATAGTAGATCTGAAAAGTACTATATGTAAACTTTTTTAAAACCATTTTGTATCTCTGACTACGGGTATAGTCCTACCGTAGTACTAGGTGATCAGCGTGGGTGTCCCACGGGCACACACGTTTTAAATTGTAAGTAATTCTGAGTAAAAAATAATTAATGTTATGTTTATTTCTTTTCAGGTAATTAGCAATTCCGTTAGCCGTTACAGACACGACGTGAGTTACTCGGGGGAGCGGACAGGTTTCTCTGCATTAGTAATTTGTACCCTAAAAGTATTATAGGTACATAGGTACACGTTATAGGTACCAGCAGGCTTATTCCCGAGACAATCGAGAATCGAATCAGTTCGATCTCAACGGCTTTTGGTGTTTTATTTGGTGGATTACTTTGAAACTAACCGGGATAATGTCGTTAGATCGTAAACTTTTCGTACTCTCGGCCTTAACAATCGACTGAGAATCAAAATAATCAAACGTCAATTTGCTTTATGATCAAATCTGAATCAAAATCGAATCAGTT
The DNA here is from genome assembly GCA_905187575.2 of Celastrina argiolus. NCBI lineage: Eukaryota > Metazoa > Arthropoda > Insecta > Lepidoptera > Lycaenidae > Celastrina > Celastrina argiolus. The sequence continues at coordinate 15,089,796 of LR994590.1, read as the reverse complement.
AGGAGAGTAAGGCTCCTGTAATGTAATGCCTCTTTTCTCCCGACTACGGCGAAGCAAAAAGGAGGGTTATGATTTTGTCCTATATATGGCTATGGATGTTCATCTGTTCCCACGTAACTTGTACAATAGTTAAGATAATTAGACAAATGCGGTGTCGTTGAAAGACCCTCGACCGTCCGCTGGTTATAGTCTACTTGACGTCATGTTAAAATGGCCATAGTAGCGCCCTCTAGGTAACATAAAGTAAAGAAGTATTTATTTCTTGACGGAGTCGTGTGGGGTATCAAATGAAAGAACTTTGTTAGCATATTTCAAATATGTAAATACAAGCTGACCCTTGCCCACTTCGTTGAGCATAAAACAGTTTATGATGAAATTCAACTAAAAAAACAATAACCCGAACCCAGAACCCGCATCCAGGAACCCGCAACGCGTAGTAAATGTGACTTTGAGCAAAAATGTTTTTGCTCAACATAGTTATGTAACGATTGAAAAATGATCCCTGAGGCCACTGTAACTCTTAAAAACTATATTATATAACTTTTAAGAAGTCCGCTTCTTTGCTACGTTATAAGAAATTGAGAAAGATAGCTAAACAACTTGCCGCCAAACCTCCGACGAAGTTGGTCGTGTAATAAAATATATTAAATTTCAACGCTCGAGACTCTCAGAAGACTGGAATAAAATTACTACGCTAAGCAAACTTTTCATGTTGAACAAACCTCTTAATTTGTTACTTTGCATAATCTGTTTGCATCATCTGTCTCAACTTGACGTGAAAAAATTGAACACAATATACCAACAGATCTAGCACAACTTAGATCTCTATTTCTTTACCCGACTTCGGCAAAGCCAAAAGGAAGGGTAATGATTTTGGCAGTCCATGTATGTACCCGCTAATAAAATTTAAGCATCAGTTTACACCGAAATACGATATAAAAAAAGAACTTGAAAGAGCATATTCCTCAGCCGTTACAATCTTGCCAATAGCGGGTGCGACCACTGCTCCACCTTGACCATTTTTTGTACCTATGCAATTCTGGATTTCAAATTAATTTTATTTTCTTCTTTCAGCTTTTTTAGACCCCTTTTTTGCGAAGTCGGGTTATAGTTTTTTAATCGTTTTTTAATCTAGAAGAACTGAGCGAGCCTTATTATACTTACAAGTTACTTTTTTTTATATAATTTCTGCTAGTTAAGAATATTACTTCTGCATACAGTTTATCGGTTGGACAATAGAAAACTGAAAAATATTTTACTTCCAAGTAGGTTAAAAACTAACAATTTTAAATTTAAATTGTTGAACGTTGTTTACCTTTTGACTCATTACGCAGAAAATCAAAAAGACGAGCAAAATCTAAAATAATAATTAGAAGAGTTTTAAAACATTTGAGTTTTAAGGCGAGGAATAAACACTAAAGCGCCACTCTTTTTAAAATAAATTTTACAACGATACAAAGATCTTATTAATTTTTTAATAAGATTGCTGTATTTACTCTCATAAGTAATAGCTAAAACGGCCACTTTTGGCGGTTTTTATGAGAGTAAATACAGTATAGGATTTAGAGCTGTAATTAAATGCCAATAAATTAGTTTAACTATTTACTTAGAGTTTTAACCGATTACTTTTTTTAATAAGATCTTTGTGTCGATGTAAAATTTATTTTAAAACGAGTGGCGCTAGTAGCGGTTATTCCTCGCTTTAAGTAATTAAATCAAATTATTTCTCTCTTTTTCGCAACTAAGTGCTTTTTTTAAACTATTACTTACTTAAATTTATTGATGAAGCTCAAAACATAATATTGAATACTTTTACTATCATACTTAAAATTCTAAGTTGAATCCAATTACTTTAAAATGTATATAAATTGTAAATGAGAAAGTCTTTTAGATGTTCTAGAATATTCAAAGGCTTTTCGGGCTATACTCCCAGGGGTCGCAGGACAGTGTTGCTAGAAGTAATATTACCAGTTACCTCTGCGTCGACTGTGAGGCTTGCTTACCTACAATGTGTAAAACACAATAATAACACACAAGAGGTATAATTGATGATGATTTAATAAAAGCCGGTCGTGTTTTTGTAAAAACTTATTCAAACGTAACGTAAAAAAGTGGAAAAGTGTAAATAAAAGTTGTGTGTTATTTTATTGTGAACATGAATTTCCATCAAGGACTAACAGTACATTCAATCAGTTATGTAAAGAAAGCAGTCAAAATAACTTTGGGGTATGTTTTTACAACCTTGAAATAGAGCAAGAAATGTATTTTTTTTAAATAGTTAATGGAGTCAGGCGTTACTATGCGGAAATCCATAGCATAATAGTTTTTTATTGTCAAAAAAAATTTTTCCCATACTTTTAGTTTATGTAGAGGAGAGCAGAATACTAATAAAAATCACGTTTAGAATTTTTATTCCTTGTCGTCGTTGTATCAGTTATGATGTCTTCTGCTGGACCCCCAAAGTAATTCATGGGGGGTCATTTTTTATACTCGCCACGCTTGGCAGGCGGGTTGTCGAACGTGGTTTTAACATTTAACATGCCTATTTTCAGATAGGGAATATCTTACGCTTACTTTTTACCACAAACTAAGTTGCTTGTAGTTACAGATCTTCAAACAGCTCGTAGGTACTATATAATATAATCTATACTAATATTATAAAGCGGAAGAGTTTGTTTGTTTGTTTGTTTGTTTAAACGCGCTAATCTCAGGAACTACTGGTCCGATTTGAAAAATTATTTGTTTTGTTGGGTAGTCCATTTATAGAGGAAGGCTTTAGGCTATATAACATTACGCTGCGACTAATAGGAGCGAAGTGTCAGTGAGAAATGTTGCAAAAACGGGGAGACTTTTAAGACGCTCAAAAACCACGCGAACGAAGTCGCAGGGACAGCTAGTATTTTATAATAATGCCTCCCGCATAGTTTTCGGTGGTTTTATCGAAACCAGGCCGGTTTTTAACCGACTTCCAAAAGGAGGGGTTTCTCAATTCGGCCTGTTTTTTTTTATTCGACATTGAACAGCTGGCCAGCTACGCAGGAGTTATTTTATAGCGTCCAAGTGTGTGCGCAATACACAGAAGCAATCTCTCTTCCTTCACTCTCGTAGCTCAGTGAGACGGATAACCGACACGACAGGCGGGAGATCAGGCGCAGGATCGACTTTTTACATGCCCATCTGACGCATGGATCATCTTTCTTTTCAGACAATCAGGTGATCAGCCTCCGTTGTCCTAACCAAACTTTTGTTGTTCCAACGCTGGAATGTAAGCCAAGTCATGGGTCGAGAGCGAAGCTCTGAACCTGATAGTTGTAGCTGAAACTATCAAATCAGCTAGGTGAGGTACCTACATAACGGCGATGTAGACTACATACTTTATACACGACACAAAAGCGTGGAGACGGTCTGACGTGTCATTAGTCAAAGAGTAGCAGAGGCGACACTTTCAACACAAATGTGTTCTTACCTATTTTCTTCCCTGTATACAAACTGTGCTATGGAAGCATGAATATGGTATCGTGGCTGTGACTGGAGGAGGATAGAGGCGACACTTTATTTTTACCCCACTTCAGCGAAGCCAAAAGGAAGGATAATGATTTTGGCAGTCTATGTATGTATGTATGTATGTATGTATGTATGTATGTAATTAGTAAAAATGTAGTGCTACATGGTTCTTATGGTACTACGTCATATCTATACTAATATTATAAAGCGGAAGAATATGTTTGTTTGTTTAAACGCGCGAATCTCAGGAACTACAGGTCCGATTTTAAAAATTACTTTTTTGGTGGGTAGTCCATTTATAGAGGAAGGCTTTAGGCTATATAACATTACGCTGCGACCAATAAGAGCGAAGCGTCAGCGAGAAATGTTGCAAAAACGGGGAAAATAATTCACATTTGGGGACATTCGTTGCGTGCGCTGCATAAACGGTTTAAGGCACTCAAAAACCACACGTCCGTGTGAATAGAAACAGTTTGTAAAATTAGAAGGTTGTATTTACCGCCTAAGTTTCAAAACTGACAGACATTTTTTCTGTATTACTCGTACGTTCAACTATATGAGAAACTAAACAAATTTTAAAAAAGGCGGTTGTAGACCAGTGCTGATTTGAAACCAAAAAAATAATAGGACGATGCAATGATAATGATAGTAGGTTGCAATAGGAAAATGGCGGAGAATATCATAAAAATAAAAGGAATCAGTTTATTACCTACAACCTATCACTTATTTCATAGGACTTTTAGTTTAAATGTATCTGGACTGGTCTATTATAATTTCCGTGGATAATGTTTTTTTTTTATTTCTAATTTTCTAAATAATGGCCTTTCTATCCGCATACACACTCTCTCGCTAACACAGCCCGGCTCAGGCTCGTCATTTGTGAGCTTTTAACTTACAATCAGTGATGCAAAATCTGGCGCCATTTTGTTTCCGCTGCTTTGTATTTTTCTATCTTACAATGTTACATCCATCGGTTAAATCAGAAGGCGGAGAATTTATATCCGACTTCCAAAAGGAGTAGGTTCTCAATCCGGCCTGTTTTTTTTTGTATGTATGTCGCAGTCATCTGATTGAATTTTTGCTATTTTATTAAATGTCTAGCGCGTTTATTGAATGACGATATTTAATTGATTGACTGCCGAACGTTGATTGAACAAGCGTCACTCAACGTTCAACTAGTTAGCGGACTGTAACAAAGCCCTCTTAACAAAGCGGACGTTAAATCAGTCAGGCTATTGAAATTTAGTTCATTGTTTCCCGCAGTGGCGCTAGTAGTCACCGTAACAAATATGGCGGCAAACAGCTCGCACAGATAGTACCTAAATAGTTGATATTTTCATTTTTCATTCAGAGGTTGCGATCGCAATTCTTGAGACCGAGTTTGAGATTGTTTTACGGGCTAATGCCCACTGTGCTAGCGACGGAAATGCACACAATCTAAGTTTGCCGACGCGACGCGGCGCAAGACAGTGTGTTCAATATGCTGACAGGAGAGGAAAGTTTACATGGTACAACGTTTTGGAATTGGTATATTATTATAAACTAGCTGACCCGTGTCCACTTCGTTGAGCATAAAAAAAAAATAAAAAAAACCGTTTAAACATTCCCTGGACTTCCACGAACATATCAAGAACCAAAAAAGGCCGAATCGGTTCAGCCGTTCTCGAGTTTAAGCGAGACTAACGAACAGCAATTCATTTTTATATATAAGACTAGCGACCCGCCCCGGCTTCGCACGGGTGCAATGCTGATACTAAATTAAATAGACTACAGAAAAACTATGAACGTTGTAGGTATATAAAAACATAGCGGCCCGCTCCGACTTTGCACGGGCATAAAATATATATGCCTAAGTCACTCAATGAAAACATGATTAAAATCGATCCAGTATTTTTGATTTATTCATTACTGCCCTTGGCCTGCACGCATTAAATTTGGAGTAAAACAATTCCTCTTTCCCTATACTTACCATGAAGATTTCCTGCTATCTTTGGAATATCTAAATTCATACAATTTTTATTACATTACACATTTTTACTTATTTACTTTTTACATTTTTACCTAGGTATTTATTTTATTTTTACAACAATTAATATATTACAGTATGTCTTTATACACAACGTTCACAGCTTTCTTGTCATTAGACAATACAAACATGTTTTCTCTTGAGGTTACTCTTGAAAGAGCGACATACAGTTGTAAAAAACAGTCAACGCTCAAATCTAAGCCTGCAACGTCCGCCCGCCGCAAACGCAAATTTTAAATTTGTAATATCTCCGAAAATATTTGATTAATTTACATGCTGTAAGGAACCATATTGATCTATATTAATTGCACACTGTATTTAAGGTACTTAATTCGATAAGGATTAATGCCGTATTGCTTAAAATAGCTTCGTAAATAAGCCATTTTTTCACGTAAAAAGTAAACAATAAAAATGGTTAATGTGGGTTATCCCTAAAAGATAAACATATACCATCGCGGACTTTTTTGTAGACCTTTTTATGGTGTACAATACTGTAGTACATTAATTTGATCTAACTCGTAGGGTTTAGGCAGCGTTTTTGCTAAAATAGGTTAATTTACGACATCACGTTAGAAACCTCTAAAATTAGCAATGTTGCCTTAGTATATTATGCATGTATTATACATATAAACCTTCCTCTTGAATCACTCTATCTATTGGAAAAAACCGCATCAAAATCCGTTGCGTAGTTTTAAAGATTTAAGCGCACATAGGGATATAGGGACAGAAAAGGCGACTTTGTTTTATACTATGTAGTGATGATAATTAATCTATATAATATTATTATAAATACGTTAAGAGATAAAACTATTTTTTATAACAGGTGTAAAAAGAGCAGTCACTATTTTTTATAACAGGTGTAAAAAGAGCAGTCACTATAACTTTGGGATATGATTATACTACCTTTTCTCATTCTAGAAATGTTTTGTTTGTTTTTTTTTACAAAAATTTGAAAAAAAATAATTTTTTAGTCTTTTGTTATTTTTGCGACAAAAAAAATAAGAAATCGTGAAGTAAAAAATTTTTTTTTTAATTTTTGACAATCAAAATATATAAAAAAAACATTTCCAAAATAAGGAAAGGTCGTATAATCGTCTCTCAGAGTAATAGTGACTGCTCTTTTTACACCCTGTATACTTTAGATTAATACAACCTAGATATAATACTTAACTGAACCTCATTTAAATAAAAATCCATGACATAACAAAATCTAAAAAATTTAAGTTTTTGACTCTACTGAAAAGTTGTAGTTTTATAGAACGAGGTTGTGAAGGTAAAGAGACGATTTGTCAATCTTTATTTTAGGGCCCTCGCTACAAAAAGTCGGTGAAAGCCCTTAGTTTCCATAGACAACATTTATCTACATTTACACAAATTTAATAAGTACATTCATTTTTTTTTTGATGTCGCAAGGGAAATGCATCACGAGGGGTAGATGGGACTCCCGGCTCGCTACGGCCGGTTTACCCACTAAAACCACTTGCGGATTGCCATCAGCCGTTTAGTGGAAGACGTGCCCTGGATCAAAGCACAGGCCACGCCCCCCCGACCAAACAATAAGTACATTCATGAGCCAGAAAAATAGAAAACGTTTTTATTCCTTCGGCGCGATTCGAACCCGCGACCAACGCCACTGCTCTACAGAGGTAGTATTGGCATTGTAATTCTATCGATACTTCGCTAAGTACCCGCCGCCCGCCGGTCGTGCGGGTCAGTTTTATGTGGCATATAACTACTCTAACTGGCCCACCCTCGTAAAGTCTCACGCCGATAACAGTATTAGGTGCAAATTACACTGAAGACTATTCAGTACAACATGTGGGTAAATTAGGTAAGTAAAACGTTAGGAGTTTATTATAGTACCTCAAAGTAGTAAAGTTAATAAATAATGAACAAGATTCCCTTGAACTTCAGAATGATCTAAATAGATTAGTGGTCTGGTGCGAAGACAACCAAATGATTTTAAATGTTAAGAAGTGTTTTCACATGCATTTCTCACGCAAGCACAATAATTCTGTAGCCTCATATTATATTAATAACAATAATTTGAAGCAAGTTCAAGAGATCAGAGATCTTGGAATCATATTAGACACCAAATTACAATTCAACAAACACATTGATCACATCGTTTCACATAGTTTCAAAATGCTGAGTTTCATTAAACGTAATTGTACTTCCTTTAAGAATCCACACACTTCCATAGTTCTTTACAATGCTTTAGTACGTAGTAAGCTCGAATACTGCAGCCCGGCTTGGAATCCACACTATGCCGTATATTCAAATCGCATTGAGGCAGTCCAAAAAAGATTCTTATGGCATCTCACCTACAAGCATGGTTTGGTCAGCAAACTTCCTCATTATGTCGACAGAATCAAATATTTTCATCTTGCCTCACTCTTTGATCGCCGTAAGTATCTGGAGTTAATTTTTCTGCACAAGCTTTTGAGTGCTGTCACGGATAGTACAGAACTACTAAGTAAAATTTCTATAAATGTTCCCATGAGACTACCAAGAAAAAACAAATATAAACCATTTTACATTAAGATTGCCAGAACTAACCTCGGTCATTTTGCACCACTTAGAAGATTGTGCAGAACATATAACGCTATAAGCGGCTGTCCCGACATTTGTATATTCTCAGATAGATTAAGCACATTTAAAAAGAAATTAAAACAAAATATTTATAATAGTAATAGTTATCCTAACAGTAACAGCAAATAAATTATAGTTCTGTTGTTTTCAGCTAAGTTAGATGAAACTGTTTATCATTTATTTATATATATTAATATGTCTATGATTGCACTGTATAATTTGTTGGTAATATTTTGTAAGCACAGTAAAATTAATTTAATTTTATATTTTTTGGTTTGTTAGAAGTAAACCTATTATTTTGTTATCATCCTAATTATTATCATCCAACTTACTTCATCTTCAGTTCATCATATTATATCCCATATCTCATATTCATTGTCGCAAACGCATGTTGTACTTCACCTATCATTAGAACTCATTTTATCTTTAAGCCCTTTTTGTTTTTATATTATATTTATGTACCAAATGTTGTTCTGTTGGTGAGTCAATAAATAAATAAAATAGTACGTCCGAGATAAATTTAACGTAAACAAACCCGTCTATGACACAACCATAGACTAGTCAGTGACGCCAAGTGGCCAATATTAATACAATGATTATTGTTTGCTATGAATCCATAGAGTGGCTTATATTCTACAATCGGCAGTGCCAAAATGGTGTATTGTTTTCAGTGAAACATTTTCATTTGATGTTTAAACATATTAAGTATTGTTTAATTGTTATAAAATGTGTTGGATAATGAGGTCTAATCCTTTAATATACCGGTGAAAGTGTTGACAAGTATGCACAATAAGTAAATATGTGATTTTGGTTTTTTCATGTTTTGATTAAATTTATCTCGGACGTACTATAAATTTATAGTTACACGATGGCTTAAGTAAGTAGTAATAAGAAGATAGATTAAAACCACGCCTAATCACGTAAAGATAAAACTAAATAAAAGTTTGATTCATTAGTTAGGGTTCTACGATGCCTTAAAGTGGTATACATTTTATCAATAAAACATGGGATCTGTCTATTGAAGCTTAAATTCAATACAAAGGGACTGATTTCTTTTTTTTGTATATCTACATTGTATGTAAATGAATATTATATTATCACTATGTCATTGAAAGTGCTAGCAATTATTCATTGCTTTAAAGTATTAATTTCTTTTAATTTGGTAAAGGTATGTTTTGTAGCTTTAATTTTATATATTTATTACTTTTATTAATGTTTTATGGAACTGTAGGTTTTATGTTTACAAATATTTAGTCGTTTATAAAAATAAATACCTAATTTAAATAACTGTACCTTGTTCCTAAATAAATTAATAAACTCTTAAAATAACGAGATTCGGTTAGTCGATGATATGACGATCGACGATCACTAATAAGGTGATTCACTTACCGACTCAATGTCGATGCCGGCTCCTAGACTATTCGCCCGAAGATACGATATGAAATAGATTATTATTGAGAAAATATTTAAGTTCAATATGAAATGTCCTATCTTAACGAGCTACATTCTAATGTCTAATAAAGAACTATTATTTTATTCTCCATTTAAGAGCGTGCATTCAATTTACGACGAAGTTTCAGTTTTTCGGTGTTTTTGACTGCCCCTCACACGCATAAAATAACTAAATTAAATAAAACAATTAGAGATATATAAAGATAAACTCTTTATTTTGGACATCATTTTATAAAATTAAAGTTTTAAGTAGTACATTTGAGTAAATTTAAAGATTTCGGAACGCCGAATCGCAAAAATGACGATTTTAGCTCACTTTGATAAAGAAAATAACAATTAAATCGTGTTAATATAGTTTAATTTCTATTTTTATAAAAAATATTATAAAGTCCTTCAATGAAATATTGATAAAAAATTAAAAATATATGTATTGTTAACTGCATAAAAAATCTTTTAAAAATATCATAATTGACGTTTTTCAGTGCTGTATTTCTACTGGAAAAACTAAATTTCTTCGATGATATTATTTTTATAATGAATAATCATACTGTTGGTAAGTTGACACTATTTTTTATTTAATTAAAGTCCGATGTTTATCCCACTATACAATTTTTTTTAAATTACCTGTTTTCAACTGCGTGCACGCGCCATGTAAATCGCGATCTATTTAGTACGCGCTGGGAATTCCCGACGGGCGGACGTATCGCTCTGCGCTAAGCCGTCAACGAATAAAGGTTCACCGACCTGGTCAGCGTACAGGACGTATAGTTGGATTGAACGGAATTGACGCTTGGACGAGCATTAATATTTTTAGTTTATTTATGAGAAATGGGGAAAATTTAATAAGATTATATAGGTATTATGTCGATTACAAATTTCATAATAGTTTTATAGAAAAAAGGACATTGAGAGGTTACCACAAAAAAGGTATGTAATGTGTTCAGAGTTTATTTATTTATAAAATATAAAATTTGTATAATAATCATCATCAGCCCCTGTGTGTATGTCTCTCATATCGTAGCTCCTAAATGAATCGACAGATTTTGATGCGGTTTTCTTTAGTTGAAAGCTGATGTGGTTTATATGTTTAAAAATTATACTAATCATCATCAGCCCCTGTGTGTCTGTCTGTCATTTCGCAGCTCCTGAATGAATCGACAGATTTTGATGCGGTTTTCTTTAGTTGAAAGCTGATGTGGTTTATATGTTTAAAAATTATACTAATCATCATCAGCCCCTGTGTGTCTGTCTGTCATTTCGCAGCTCCTGAATGAATCGACAGATTTTGATGCGGTTTTCTTCAGTTGAAAGCTGATGTGGTTTATATGTTTAAAAATTATACTAATCATCATCAGCCCCTGTGTGTCTGTCTGTCATTTCGCAGCTCCTGAATAAATCGACAGATTTAGATGCGGTTTTCTTTAGTTGAAAGCTGATGTGGTTTATATATTTAAAAATTATACTAATCATCATCAGCCCCTGTGTGTCTGTCTGTCATTTCGCAGCTCCTGAATAAATCGACAGATTTAGATGCGGTTTTCTTTAGTTGAAAGCTGATGTGGTTTATATGTTTAAAAATTATACTAATCATCATCAGCCCCTGTGTGTCTGTCTGTTATATCGCAGCTCCTAAATGAATTAACAGATTTTGATGATGTTTTATATCGGCTCCCGCGGCGATTTCAAGTTGATGAAATTTGATTGCGCGCTCCTACTACTTTTTTAAACTAAGCACACGTGACATACTACATCGCGATCGTATTTAGTAAGCATCGGGTATTCCTGACGGGAGGACGTATTGCTCTGCGCTGGCCCGTCAACGACTAAAAGTACATCGACCTGTTGTACACGACGCACGTATAGCACGATCGAGCAGATTTTATCGTTTAGTAAGTATTATTATTTTTCGTATTTTTTTTAATTTTTTGAAAATTTTCAGAGATCATAATTATTATATCGATAACAAAGTGATATACAGGGTGTAAAAAGATCAGTCACTATAACTTTCAGACACGATTATACTACCTTTTCTCATTTCAAGTACTGCAACTCGTATATGCGCACGTACTTGTCACCGCTTCATATAATGGGTTTCTAACTTGTAACTTTATTAGTCGAAAACTATTTTCTTTTTTATTTCTAATGTATTTTTTTTTAGATTTGCAAGAGAAGGCCTAGTATTAGTACAGCACCGCTTGTAAAGTCAATTGTGTATTCATATACTTTAGATAATGTACCAGCTATCAAATATGGTAAAAGTCACGAAAAGTTAGCTATAGAGCAACTACAGAAACAAGAAGGCATCATTATAGAAAGGTGTGGTCTTTTTATTGACAAAGACCATTTTTTTTTGGGCGCATCTCCTGATGGTGTTTACGATGAGTCCATAGTAGAAATTAAATGTCCATATTCTGCTCGCAACATGCACCCTGAAGAAGCTATAAGACTGAAGAAAATAAAATTTTGGAAGGTGGATGGGTCTATTAATACCAACCACGATTGGTATTTCCAAATTCAAGGTCAACTTAATATAAGGTAAAAATTTACTTCAGTTCAAAGTCAATTATTATTATAATCATACAAGTTCAATATCATAATTATCATTGTAATTATACAAGTTCAATATTATAACTATCATTATAATTATACAGGTTGAATTTTTAAAAAGGGAATGAATGAAATTTGAAAAAAATCATACCTTTTATTACTTAGGAAAGCACTAATTTTAACAAAACTTTTATTTCAACACTAAAATTTAGGCGACAAATAGGCACATATTTTTTTTTCATTTATTCAAAATTTATTGCAGTATTAATGTTTTTTATTAAAATTGAGCTCGCAACTTCTCACAGAAGATTCCGCTATATCCTATGGTTTCGGAAATTTCAAATCACGTACCATAACCTATTTAAAAATTCACCTGTAGGTATATCAAAAGTAAATTGTACCTTTATGATTATTATAAAGTACCTAATTTTAATTATTTGTTTTAGTGACAAAAATGAGTGTCTTATTGCTGTATGGACAGGTCCCGACTACCCACTAAAAATTGCAAAAATATTAAGGGACAAAAATTTCTGGGCATCGAAAATGAAAAATAAATTGCTACATTTTTATGAAAAATGCCTTCTGCCTGAATTTGTAGATCCTAGAAAATGCAGGTCGATGCCAATAAGACAAACAAATATGCAATAAAAAATCTAGTTCTTAAATATTTTTTTTATTTTATTATCCTAAATTTATTTATCCTAAACTGTAAATGCGAAAGTGATTTTCTTTTTGTTCATGTGTTTGTTTGTTACTTCTTCACGACTCATCTTCAGCTGAACCACCATGAAACTCTTTTCACACAATCATCGCGAAAGTTATTCCCGACGGTTAGACAGTAACGCGGACTGAGCCGCGGGCGATTACTAGCATGTCGAGTATGTATAATTTGTATTTTATAACTTAAATACCATTTAATTTTATAGAAGTATTGAAATGGTAGGTAATATTAAAATTCATTAGGATTAAACTACCAATATTACTCGCGCGCGCTACGTACGCTCGACCTAGCGTTAACCCACACATGCGTGTTGTTATGCGTCTGTGTGAGTCGATATCGTCTCTCGCGGCGATTTCGACTTGATGAAATTTGATTGCGCGCTCTTAAGAGGATTTAAAGAGCTAGTTGGAAACTTAAAAGTAAAAACCTAAAAGGACAACGAGACCGGCTGGTTGATGAGATGATGCGACGATCGGCGATCACTAATTGGGTGATTCACTTACCGGCTCAATTCCGATTCCGGCTCCTGGACTATTCGCCCCGAGATACGATGTGAACTAGACTCTTGGGCCTTACTCTCCAAACTGATTTGATTTTGATTCAGATATGATCATGCCGCGTACTTCCTAATAAATTGACATTTGTTTATTTTGATTCTCAGTCGATTGATATGGTCGGGAGTACAAAAAGTTACGGTCTAACAATTTTCTTTGTCCTAATTAGTTTTAAAGTAATTCACCAAATAAAATACGAAAAACCACTGATATCGAACGGATTCGGTTCTCGATTGTGTCGGGAGTAAGCCGCTTATTGAGAGACGATTTAAGTTTAATATTAAATGTCCCGTCTCAATAAGCTATATTCTTGTATCTTATAAAGAACTACTTTATTCTCCATTTAATGTTTTATAAAGTGGTGGTTGAAAACCTTTAAAGTATAACGCTCTACTTTTTACTAGAGTCCTTACTTTTAACTTTTAGGTTCTTACTTTTTTTTAATGTCGCAAGGGATGTATACACAATACGCGTGTCCCAACGAACTCTCCTAGGCGTATGTGGGACCCGGTTTACCCACTAAAACTTAGATTTTTACCTAAATTAACCTTAAAGGACAAGGAGACTGGATTATGGATGAATTTCGAATGTAGTAATTTGAAAAGGACATTAAAATATATTACGGTGAATTTCGAATGTAGTAATTTGAAAAGAACGTTCAAATATATTATGGATGAATTTCAAATGTATTAATTTGAAAAGGACGTTCAAATATATTACGGATGAATTTCGAATGTATTAATTTGATAAGGACGTTCAAATATGTTACGGATGAATTTCGAATGTAGTAATTTGAAAAGGACGTTCAAATATATTATGGATGAATTTCGAATGTATTAATTTGAAAAGGACGTTCAAATATATTACGGATGAATTTCGAATGTAGTAATTTGAAAAGGACGTTCAAATATATTACGGAAGAATTTCGAATGTAGTAATTTGAAAAGGACGTTCAAATATATTACGGATGAATTTCGAATGTAGTAATTTGAATGTACTTTTCAAATGACTACATTCTATACATCTAGTTGTTGTACATCGCTGCCCCCGTTAGCGCTGATGGCAATCGGAACGAACGTCAGGGGAATGGCGCACTTTATCCACTTTTAACCCGCACCCCTCTTACCCTACACCTCTACCCGCTACCCCACTCTAGGGGTAGATAGAGGTGTAGGGTACAGCACAGTTTTGTTTTTATTTATTCAACAATTAATTGCACACAAGATACATTTACAATAGAACAATTTACAAGGAAAGACGACACGAAGGTACTGCTTATTTCTAAAAAGAAATTTCTTCCAGTAGCCAGCAGGAGAGATATGGGATTAAAGTTAGCAGATAGGGCGTGCAAAATTATAAACATGATATACATACATACATATTATGTATATTTACAAAACAAAATATAAATTAGATACATTAATAATAATAACATATACCTACTTGATACAATAAATAAAGTATATATTAAGAAAATAATATAATATGTTGTGTAGGTATAGCACAGTTGTGTGCTTACGTGTACCTTTTTTACTTCGTTTTCAATGTGATTTAAAAATTCGAATTATTTCCTTCATTGAAAAAGGCAAATTTTCTAAAATTTGTCATTTTGTCTCAGTCTATAACAGATAAAATTAAATATCCTTGATAAAGTGACTTTCCGCCTAACAACTTCTGATATTTTTTATAACTTAATTAATAATAATTAACGTATTCTAAGAATCGTGTAATATTCCCAAGCTGTAATAGCTAATTTAATATACTTGGGGTGATTTTATAAGGTCAGACTTATTTTTACTGTGGAATAAAATATTTAATATCTTACTTTTTCATACAAATTCTGTCAAAGTTAGATATACCTCGAGTAAAACAGGTCCATTGAAAAGTCAGCCCTTAAAATATATAATAATAAAATAATAGCTCCCCTCACCGATTTCGGTGTCGGTAGCCGATTTCATTAAAACAAGGACAGATACGCAGGAGTTATTTTATAGTGCCCAAATGTGTGTGCAATACACAAAGACACTCTGTCTTCATTTTACTCTCATAACCCAGTGGGACGGTAAACCGACGCGACTAGCGAGAGATCAGGCGCAGAACCGACTTTTTACATGCCCATCCGACGCATGGATCATCTTTTTCAGACAATCAGGTGATCAGCCTGTATTGTGCTAACCAAACATGAAAACAACATTATTTGTTGTTCCGGGAATCGAACCCACGACCTCCGGGTCGAGAGCGAAGCTCTAGACCACGGAGGCGCTATTAAAATTTAAAATATATAGGTGGAATATTAACAATTGATTGTTTGTTTCAGGGGCTTCGGGAAGCAAGGGTTCCAGTGTCAAGGTGAGCCCTTTGTACTACATATAGCCCTAGAGGTGTCTTAATTGAGGGCCACTTGTCTGCCAGCGATCGAGTTTCTATCTACAAAGGCATACCTCAGTTTGCTATTGTTTTTTTTAATACTGTCTTAAAATTAACGTGGACTCGCTGATTAGTTTGTTTTTAAACGACTACGACGATAATGATTTTGGCTCACTCCCTACACAATCGAGAATCGAATCAGTTCGATCTCAACTGCTTTTGGTGTTTAATTTGGGGGATTTTTTTGAAATTAACCAGGATAAAGAAAATCGTTAGATCGTAACTCTTTGTACTCCCGACCATATCAATTGACTGATAATATAAATAAACAAATGTCAATTTATTCGGGAGTATGCGGCACGATCGAATCTGAATCAAAATCGAATCAGTTTGGAGAGTAAGGCCCCAGACTGTAATATTAATGAGTGATAATACTTTAGGGTGTGTATGGGTCACGTATATAGAGTTTACTGTGAAAGTACCAGCGCTGAAACAGTTTTCTTTTTAATTATTGTATGCGCAAATTTATAATGTTCGGGCATTTCTGATAGAAACATAAAAGTCCAAAGTAAGTCTTTCAGCGCTGGTACTTTCACAGTAATCTGTATATATTAGGCACAAACACACCCTTTAGTATAATTATCACACATTTATTTTACAACATGTATGTATATTTGTTTCGCCGCGCCAAACACGCTGCTCCGATTTTAACGAAAGCAGTGTCAGTAGATTAGTAACGATTAGTAACAATAGTCCGAGTTACATCTAAGGGGCCATCCATAAATTACGTCACACGTTAAGGGAGCGGGTCTACGAATAGTGACTTTTTTTTTCAATAAATACCATTTATTGCAGGCTGCATAGGCCCATATTCACCTTAAAGACTAACATACATAATATTTAAAATACAAATTTCTTTACGTCACATTTGGAAAACTACTATAGTTTTGTTTATCAATGGAAATGCAGAAGTATAAGTTCTAGATGTAAAATTTCAATATGTGACGTCACACTAAGACGGGAGTTTCACAAATGTGCTGTGACAAGGATGGAATATTATTGTTACGTAATTTATGGATGGTCCCTAATGTAAAGTTTTTTTTTAAATCATTCTATTTAATTAGTGCTATTTAAAACATAATGTAGACTCGGTGATTTTCTTCCTGTTTTATGAGGAACATGAGATATTTTTCTATGTTAACAAACACCTTTGTTAGCGAATAAGAATTTTGTTTAGTGCTAAAAGTTAATCCTTCATTAAATATAATGTTATCCCTCTCGTATTTCCTGTAAATGAATGAGAAGGCATGGTACTTTAATAATCCGTTAGCACTAACAAGCGTTGATAAAATCGAGACTTAGGGCCTTTTATTTTTATGGTTTTTGGTTATTGGATTAATATTTGAAATAAAGTATTCTCCGAGCGAAGTAATCAAAAAGAAATCGCTGTGTTCTATTTTTCAGCTACAAAATGTCGGTCACAAAAGATATACCTACTGTGGGCTTAAAACACACATTTAGTAAAATAAATGATAATACTTTAGGGTGTGTATGTGCCTCCTATGTAGAGTTTACTGTGAAAGTACCAGCGCTTATAGGGGGCACATACACACCCTAAAGTTTTATCACTTATTAATTTTACTCCTTGTATAACTTAAGTAATCAAAATAAATAAAAAATTGTCATGAAATATAAGGGTTGTCAAGGGCTGTTGAGGCTGGATAAGTTAATGATTTTCTTAAAACTTAGAACCTCTATCAAGTTTAGTATCTTCAGTTACAAAGTTAAGTAGATACTTGACATGTGATTGATATCTCAAAGCCGTTTGACCTAAAACTACGATGTTTGGTGCCAATCTTACCAACGCTTGTTAAACGCGCGAGTTTCTTACGCCGGTTCTTCTCGCCGGGCTAGTTTCCGAACCGGTGGTAGGCATCATGTAGGACAATTCTATAAGTGTTATTTAATAACCTATATGGAAATAAAAAATTTTGAATTTTTAAAAACACTAACGTGTTGTTAAGTTTCGACTAATATCAGTTAGTGAGTCTAAGGCCCGTATAAATAAAACAATCTCAAACCAAACCTTACCTTGAGAACCTATTTGACAGATAAAACAACGTTTCGTTTCACTTTTAAAAATGAAGAATTTTACTTGTGTTACATACTTTAATTTTTTTTCTCTCTTGCAACGTAAAAATAAAGATTGTAAAAATATACATTATACTTATTTAATTGTTTCCTGTAATCAATAATATGAATATAACAGTATAAAAAGAAAATAAATTAAAGTACTATGTAACATTAATAATGATGTTCACTTAGAAGTGAAACGAAACGTTGTTTTATCTGTCAAATAGGTTCTCAAGGTGAGGTTGGGCTTGAGATTGTTTTATTTATACGGGCCTTAAACTCACTTGGTTTAAGGTTCAACACACATCGGTAGAGTGGAAACATCGCGTTTTATTGTGTTTATCCCCATAGCATATACATTTTTATTTTCTAATTATTAAGGTAAAAAATATTATTATTCTTATTTTTCACATTGAATGTATATCCAGGTGATTTGATGCCCCTTAGGTCATAGTCTTCACATTTAATATATATTTAGATGATTTGATGCCCCCGTCAAACCCTACTTAAATTAGGAGATCCTCTACACATATCCACTTAGAGAGCCACTTAGTTAAATAGCGTTTGAGTACTCAGCCGTAAGTCTACGAGAGGTTTTCGAAACCCTTCAGAGGCAATCAAAATAATAGTGATCGTAAAGGTTCGAGCACATTATGCCAGGCCGCGCCGGGGCGGAGCGGGCCTCAACGCAGCGCAAAATGCGTACCTAGCACATTAAATTTGTGACGGGCCGGGCCGCATCGCATTGACGGATTTTGAGTGCAGTGTACTGACTTTATTTTTGCGCTCCGCCCCGACACGCATAATGTGCTCGAACCTTAATAGTACTCGATCGGGCTCACTCGAACTGTACCCCGCTTAGCGGCCCGTGACAGCCCTGCGTAATAGAACTGTCAGCCTTTGATGTCAGCACCCGATGGAAGCTTACTGGGGCTATGGATGCTTTGTTCTAAGCAGCGTTTGTTTATCTATTTATGTACGTTATGCCATGTTGTGATTGAAAATATGATTTGGTATTTTTTGTTTTTTTTTTTTTGGACATCCCTTAATTTTTTTACTGAACTAGCGCCTGTCCGCGTGAAATTGTGAAATGAAGCCATCAATTTTTATATTTTTCATTGGTGGTCCGGCACTGTTGTTCAGCGTGCCGATATATAGACATTCTCGATAAATGGACTATCTAACACTAAAATAATATTTCAAATAAAAATTTGTTTCCGAAATTAACACATTTCTCGGAGAGTTATTTTATAGAGCCTAGTAACTGATGAAAATGCCCAAGCTATACCAAAAACAGGTAGTGGCTGCGACTCCAGTTGTGGGTGGTTTCTGTGGGGGTGGAGAATTCTTTTAAAATTCTTTTAAAAAACATATATATTTTTTTTTGACGCTTCACACCACGTCAATCTGGTCCTGTGCTAAGTATCCGAAGAACTTGTGTTACAGGTACCAGACAACGGAAATATATTTAATACTTTTATACTATACACATATTTAAGATTTTTATTATATTATACACAAATTTAATACACATCCATGACCCAGGAACATTGAAAACTTTTTGTTCCCTCGGCGGGATTCGAACCCGCGACCTTTCGTTCGAGCGCCAACGCGCTCAACCTACTGCGCTACGGAGGTCGTCAATACTTTATAAATCATCCAATAACGGCTTGAAAAAGGCCTAACTTAATCTGTACTGTGAAATGGATGCGAAATTTCGGATACGGATTTGGTTAATTATGGATATTAAATTATTTCGGATTATCCGTTTGTTTTCGTATAATTTCGGTTACGGATATTAAATTTTGGTTTCCTTTTTACAGTATCAAAACTTTCATTTTGGATTCGGTTATCGATATTTTTTTTATATTGGATATCCAATAGTTCATCCCCGTTGAGAACACCGCAATTGTTGTATGCTACGGTACGTTGTACGTACATAAGAAACTATATAAGTACTTTTAAAAATACCATTTTTCCATCTTGTTGCTAGCCAGTGCGAATTTACGCCGGTTTTTCTCGGCGGATTAGGGTTGAACCGGTGGTTGCTATTTTTAAAGCTCATTAAGTTTTTAGGTTTAGAAATCACCACGTTAGGTTTTGAGTAGGAATGTTATGTGATTTGGATATAAACCTAAAGACTCTTTTCAAAAGGGAATATTAATAAAACACACTTTTACCCCGTGGTTTGTGTATTGCGAGTTAAGGAGTTGCAATATTATAAGGCCCATATACAATGCATAGCGCATAAGTGTTTATTACATTAAATATACTACGCTTATTTTTCCAATGTGAGCACTGTGGCCCTACAAAGTTTAATTTGGAAACAAAATATCATTTTATTTATTAATCGAAGACATGAATGGTTGGAGGTGATATGTAGCAATATTATGATTTCGAGAAAATTGAGTTCAAACTTAAACATTTTAGAATACGTCGTAACGTATTAAGTACATTAATCTAAGTATCTGACTCTAAAATCAATGTAGGTACTTAATACGTTACTAGATATCCTAAAATGTTTAAGTGACAGTTTAAACTCAATTTTCTGGGTATTTTTTTTTTGCGACATATCATCTTCATCGATTCATGTCTTCAATTGTTACCTGAAGAGTCTAATAATAAAATAATAAAGTTTCCAATTGTTGTCCTGTTGCAGTGTGCAGTTTCGTGGTGCACAAGCGATGCCACGAGTACGTGACTTTCACGTGCCCTGGAGCGGACAAGGGGGCGGATTCCGACGTGAGTACTCCTCTATGATATCTGTCTATATCTATGGACCGCCTGGTCAAAAGTATTTAAACTAAGTATAAACTTATGTTGCAACGTGGCGTTCGAATTTTAAAAAGTTGAAACGTCAATTTGACAGTTTGATGTTCATGGAGAGTTGTGTAACACTTGAACAGGCTGTAATATTAATGAGCGATAATACTTTAGTGTTTATGGGTCCCGTGTATAGAGTTTACTGTGAAAGTAGGTACATGCGCTGTAAGAGTAACTTTTTTTACGTATTGTAATGGCAAGTTTATGAAGTTGGGGCATTTCTCATAGAAACATGAAAGTCAAAAGTAAGAAAAGTAGGCAGTGCTGATACTTTCTCAATATACTCTACATAGGAGGCACATACAAACCCTAAAGTATTATCATTCATTTATTTTACACCTACGTATACAGGTTGATTCAAGGTTCATATGATGGCACATGAATCATTCTGTACATACGACACAAGCGTATTAAAAAAGGGTAATGGAATTAAAGACTTTGTAGTCACGGTATGGCTATACCGCAATTTGGTATATTTTTATAACGGCAAAGTGTAATTAGAGTGAGTGTACTTGTTGACACACGCCAGGCCGCCGCCGGGTAAGGCCAGGGCAGGCCAAAGCAGGCCAGGGCAGGCCAAGTGAGTCCGGGGCAGGCCCGCACGCCGCACGCGAGCCAATTACTTACTGTTCGTGTGCCGACTCCATCGGGAACCATATTCAATCCATCGGGGGTTCATCAGCATCAGCCATTGTCCATTAACTCGGAACAGCATGATAAACTATTTCAGTGGGGTTAGAAAGAATGTATTCGTAATTCTATCAAAAGAGAAATTTAACAGCGTAATATAAAACCATACAATTAAAGACATGAATGAATGAAGGTATATCGCAAAATTCCGATTTCCAGAAAATTGAGTTCGAACTGTCACACATTTTAAAATATGTCGTGAGTTAAGTACATTAATCTAAAGAACCGTCTTTAGAATCAATGTACTTAATACGTAAAGACATGATATCTTAAAATGTTTAAGTGACAGTTTAAACTCAATTTTTTCAATATTTTTTTGCGACATATTCCCTTCATCCATTCATGTCTTCAATTGTCATTCGATAAAGATATAAATGCTGTCAATTGTTCCAGTGGGAATACATCTACTTACCTGTTCCTAAGGTTATAACAGACCGAATAAAATCTTTTTTTTACCGCGATGACATTAAGAAAAAATTATGATTAATAAAAAAATATTAACATAATCGAATTCGTGGTAAGGCATGTCGTCTAAAACTGAATATGAAAGCTTGAGTTAGCTTATCCACGTTTATCCATTCTGATAGAAGCCCAAAGATATTTTGACAACCCGGCTTCCTTAAAAAAACAACCAAATCAACACCGTCGCAACGCAAACAAATTTCGCAAAGTAATTATTAATTTAAGCGAAAAATTGGAAGCAATTTGGGGACTACGCAACTCCTTACCAATTTAAGAACAAAGGGAGTATTTTGTAGAAACCGCGATGAAATAAATTGATCGACTCCAATAAAGCTTCTTATTTCGTAAACAGTCGCTGAAAATTTAATTCCGCTCAAAATTCTATCCGTCAGGGTTAAACGCTTACGTTCGCGCCGATGGTTCTATTGGATCGAGTCTTTGTGCCGTTGTCTCGCCACTCTGTTGACATGATAAATTATTTTAAAGGCCGCGGTCGGTTTACTTATTATTAAATTCCAATATCTCATTTTCCAAATCCCATAAAATATAATAAATTGAATATATTTTGACAGGGCTTTAGCGAGCAAAATAATTGGTGAAAAAATTACGCCCTTTTATTTCTGCCAACTGTTAGGTTGGATAAGCACCTTAAGCATGTTCTCCAACAACTGCAGCCGGTTTTATAGTCCACATTGGGTGTTCATGCTACTGTCTTTGCTTGACAGAATGACAACAACAGCTGTGATTGAGAGCCAATTAAAAGCGTTTGAGTAATCAGCTCACAAGTCTCAAATATATCACGAGAGGTGTTCCAAATCAACTATTAGAGGCAATCAACATAATAGTGATCAGAGATTCTCTCGATCTGTAAATTTCGCATGTTAAC
Organism: Celastrina argiolus; assembly: GCA_905187575.2. Taxonomy (NCBI): domain Eukaryota; kingdom Metazoa; phylum Arthropoda; class Insecta; order Lepidoptera; family Lycaenidae; genus Celastrina; species Celastrina argiolus. Next base: position 15,067,039 of record LR994590.1, on the reverse strand, counting down.
AATTTTCCCCAACAACAGGACACGAGAACCAAACACGACTTCAAACCTTACACGTACTCGTCGCCCGCCTTCTGCGACCACTGCGGCTCCCTGCTGTACGGGATCCTCCACCAGGGTCTCAAGTGTCAAGGTATCTAGAAGATCAGCGCCACACTAACGCTTCGCTTTTTTCAGCTTGGTCGTGCTTTTCTGTTAATGTGTTCGTCTAATCTTTCTCCATCTTTTCTTGTTCAAGGTTTTTCTTATTCTAGTATGTAGTGACTAACTGTATATTATTGTTAAGGCCGCGTACGTCCCCCACAAGTGGGACACGTGGACGTTTATTGCGCCGACGTTCTGTGACCATTGCGGGACGATGCTCCATGGTCTCGCCCAGCAGGGATTTAAGTGCAAAGGTATAGAGAAGTCGGTACCGTACCGAGCATCCCCTAGATGGATGTGGATGAAATACCTGGTCTGCCCGTGAAAATTGCACAAAGTATGAAACATTAAATACAATATAAAGTAACATCTGTTAAGATGAGAAACCGAGTAGAATTGCTATGCTGGCTGACATGCCTGCAATGCCCTTTAAATTGCACTAAATGACAACTGTTACATGAATGATGCTACAGACGTACGGTCGGTGCAAAGTACCGAGTATCCCCTAGATTGCATAGTGTTGGGTAAAATGGTCTGGTCTAGAAAATTTGCATCTTGCCCTCCAAGTAATTCCCAAAAAATTGCATTTTACAGAAATATTATGACCATCTACTTAATCCATAATGGTTATCTGGAAGAAACCGCTCTAAGCGGTAAGACAAGTTTTGCACAATTCATGTTTGTCTGGTCTGTGTTGATTGTTTTAATTGTGCAAACAAATAATATATTAATACTATCCTATGCCATTCGTTATTACTATATCAATCGGCGCACAAGGAACAATGGTTTCAAACTAAAGCAATTTCTATTAGCATTTGCTTTGAAGCTTGCCTTTGTTTTGAGAGTGGCTCTCCAAATTAGTTCTATTAGAGCTCGTGATCCGTCTTATGTTTGCATGAGTTATGTATTGCTGTAGGCGTATATCGCTCTCTGTCGCATTTTGTATCATCCGCACCATAATAACAGCATTTTGTCACCGTTTGTTCATGATGGTTTTATCATTGCTTTTATTTCTTCACTGTCTAAACTCAAATGTAATGGAGGTGCGTCTATTTTGAATTCTTTATTTTATTGAATTCTTAAAATTTATTTAGTTATTTCAAATCTAGTTTTATTTCCGTTTATTTACAATTTCTTCTGTGTCTGTACACTCATAACTAAAATTACAAGCCAATTAATTGCTCATAAATACGGGATGAAACACGATCCATAAGTAGATTTTCTGAAAATAACAAAGGAATATAACGAGAGCTTAATGTAAAATATATTGCTTGTTATTAACATCTTCTTGCATGTTTGTGTTGTATAAATAGGGACTAATTATCCTATAATTACAAAATTATAGGATGGCTTGGCATGGTTTTACAAATAAAATTGATGTTGGAATATGATTAAGCAATTAGACTTTTTCGTATTGTAATTGCTATGCCATGTTTCACAATACGTATATTTTTTTATTTTGGAATATCTAGTAGGCTTAAATATTTTAAACTGATTTTTTTTTTTAGAAACTAACTATAGTCTGAGCCGTAGCTTGTGACGTGGCACGGAAGTTTAGAGAGTCTCTGAACTTTCGTGCCTATAAATTTATGATGAAGCCGGTTCTTCTTCAGAGAGAATTCTTAGACTATTTAATAAGTAGGGATCTGGACAAGGGTCTTCAAAAGGTAGTAAAAGGTAGGTAGGGGGTATGTGAAGCCGATGGGAGTGGAAATAAGGAAACCCCACGCCACTGCTATAAACGTGCCACGTTTCACGGCTCAGACTACATAGTGAAAACGTCCATACCGTATTATATTATTTAGGTGTCTGAATGCCTCCGTGGTCTAGTGGTTCAGAGCTTCGCTCTCCACCAGAAGGTCGTGGGTTCGATTCCTACGTTGAATCAATAATTTTTTTTGTTTTCAAGTTAGGACAATGCAAGATGACCACTTGATTGTCTGACAAGAACCTGATCTCCCCCGCCAGTCGTGTCTCGGTTAGTCATCCCACTGGGCTACGAGAGTGAAGGAAGAGAGAGTGCTTCTGTATATTACGCACACACTTCGGCACTATAAAATATCTCCTGCATAGCTGTCCTGGTTTCAATTAATTCGGCCACCGTCACCGAAATCGATGTGGGAGGCATTATTATTATTATTATTTGTGTAATCTAGACTGTATTTTTATGCAATGGTATGATGTAGCATGCGACATGAACGTGCACAAGCGGTGCGAGGAGTCGGTGCCAAACCTGTGCGGATGCGACCACACAGAGCGACGAGGACGGATACAGCTGTCTGTCTCGTGTGTCGGCAACAAACTTACCGTCGAAGGTAACTACTAACTGCTAACAGATAAATAAAACAAAAATAAATTACTATACCTATCTACTATGTCAGGTTTATAATAATACTCTTTTAAAAAAATGGTGATTTTCACTCACATTAAATTGTCTGTTATTGTTTCATATCATAATTATTTAATCTCCAACAAGAAGTAAAGTGTAGTCTATTCATATATATATTCGGAGAAATTGCCGCTGTAATCCAGGTGACCAACGTAGTTTTATGTTTGATCACCATAATTAAAGCTCCATAATAATTTTCCTAGTTTTTAAAAATCCTGTTTTAGGTACCTAATAGCCTCACGATTAAATATCGATTGTTAAAAATGTTGATCAAAACAATAAATTAAAACTTCATTGGTGTTCTTAACATTTTTATAATATTACCTTAATGGAATTAAGTAGTTTATTTTTATTTAAATGTTTTTATAAGTGTAAATACATTTCTACTATTACAAATTCAATAAGGGCTTCAAATATTCCTCCAAATCAATGGTTTAACCTACAGTGGACTACTAATGATTTAACGTCTTAAAATAAATGACAATTCACGGAGTGACTCAAATCTAAAATTTACCTCAACATTGTTAAATCGAGTTTGATAAATAACAATTCTCAAAGGCACAAATCTAAAATATACCTTGGTAAATCGAGTCCGAAAATAGGTACAGGCAAATTTTACCAATTATTCAACTTTGAAACACGTCATTTCAATTTGCCAAAGTAATCCAAGTCTATAAATACTCGCGATGCTTCAATTAAAACACAAAGGGTATTGTCGATCATTACAGCCCAGCCCTGCTCCGACCTATATCTGAAGCAAAAATACATTTTGATATGATCCGAGGGAGGCTATCACAAATGGACAAAAAATACGGCTTCAGAATACTCCAGCAAGAAATAAACTCATTAGACCCTCTGCAATGGATCCAACATTCCTCTGTTCTGTTAGACGTAATTATTGCAATAATAGGGAATCAAATAACGAAGCCAATTTCCAAAGGCTGTGAACTCCACGTTTTCTTTTACATTTCCACGAGTTTATTTCGGAAACAGTTCTGCTCGTAACTGGCAATTTTCTTCGTCTGTTTTGTAACAGTTGCTGCTTTGTTTCGGAGCGGCAATTCCATTTCTGTGTTGACTATCACTTCCCTTGTCTGTCAAGTGAATTGCAATGTTCTTGTTGAGCTTTTACAATTTTTAATATACCCTATTAAAAATTGTAAAAACTTAACAAGAACATTGCAATTCTATTTTACTTGTATCGAACATTACATATATATATCTATTATTTCATTTCTTATAAATAGACAAACATAAAAATAAAAGAAAAGTTATTTCGTTTCACAAAATTATAAGCAACAAATTTCTTTATTTTTATCTCGCAAAATGATTTTGGCTGTGAAAAATGTACGGCGGACTATCGCAATGACCTCACGGCTCACACAGTCTTATTTTTTTCGCTTTCGTATTACAATTTCAAATTGTTTAGATCTTCGTTATTCTTTGAAATACAACGAAATAGCCTAAGACCAAACAATCTAAGATTGTTTATTACCATGTGATAACAATTGAAGACATGGATGAAGGTGATATGTCGCAAAAACAATTTTATCCAGAAAATTGTCATTTAAACTTTTTAGGATATGTAGGAACGTATTAAGATTTTAGAGACGGATCTTTAGATTAATATTAATACTTTACGACGTATTATATAATGTTTAAGTGGCAGTTTGAACTCAATTTCCTCGCAATTAGAATTTTGCTACATATCACCTTCATCCATTCATGTCTTCAATTGTTATATAGATATTGATTAGAGGATTTTTGTTGACTAGTTTATTGCGTTCACAGTGATACAGGGTCGCAATCTGATTCCGATGGATCCGAATGGCCTATCTGACCCGTATGTCAAGCTGAAGCTCATTCCTGAATCGGACAGTGTGAAGAAGAAGACGAAGACCATTCGCAACTCGCTGAACCCGGAGTGGAACGAGACTTTGACGTTCGACCTCAAAGCTGAGGACAAAGACCGCAGACTTCTTCTAGAAGTAAGTGCAATGCTGCACATACTGACACTGGCAAATCACCAAGGAGCCATTCGCGAAGAAGAAGAAGTGAAATGCTTGAACATCCGTACTTCTATCCTAAAAATCTTAAAATTGTTAGAATGACGATGTTTGATCAAATAATCCAGCTATTTGAAAATTATCCTAAGATTTTCGCAAAAACTCCTAATTTTCAATAACACTTAAATGTATAAGACAGTAATGAACTCTTAAAGGTTACTTAAGGCTAGATCAGTCATTGATATTTTTCACTCGTAGGTCCTTATATTATGATCCACTAAGGAAGCATTATTCAAAATTTAATTACCACGACGCAAAGGGAAGAAGTCTATTTATATTTCAGAAGTAGGAATACAGGACGTAATTTGTTAATTGTATTTTACTTATCTGAAATGATCTTAACATTTAATAATTACAGGTATGGGATTGGGATCGTACCTCTCGCAACGACTTCATGGGATCCCTTTCCTTCGGTATCTCCGAGGTGATGAAGGCACCCGCGGAGGGCTGGTTCAAACTCCTGACCCAGGAGGAGGGAGAGTATTACAACGTGCCCGTGCCCGAGGAGGGGGCGGACCTGGCCCAGCTCAAGAACCAGATGAAGGCCACCAATATGGGCGCTCGCAAACCCCCGCCCGTGGACCGGGAGGTGCCGCATAATATGCATGCGGCTGACGTCATCAGAGCCACGGATTTCAACTTCATCATGGTGCTCGGAAAAGGCTCGTTTGGCAAGGTCAGCTATTTTTCTATTAATATCCTGGATGCTGTCAAAAGAGGCAGAGTAAAAGTAATAAAAACCACACTTCCAACATTGTGAGATATGGCCATATCGGCCCAGTGGCGTAGCTACCGCCGTATCTGCCGTATCAATTATACGGGGCCCCCGTCGTGTGTAAGCAAAATTTTTTTTATTTTTTCAGAAATGACAAAACTCCATAAAAGCATTTCTTTTCCTGCGTAAAGCATACGTTCAAAGGCAACACCCTGCATCAGTTATCGCGGGCTGATTTATTTATTCAAACATGTTTTTTTCTTTTGTGAGAAATATTTACCCTTCAAACTATTTTTATAAGGGGCCAAGCCAAGGCACGCTTTGCCACTGTATCAGCCACTTGGTGCTCCACCATAATCAGTAAAAATACTAATAAGTATGTAAAACATAAGCAACAGGTGGTGTCCGGAGCGGTATTAGCATATTCAGATAGCTAATGCAAAGAAAAGTAAGAAATATAAAACTCAAGCAGAGATATTCGTCTCCATAAATATGCTTTAAGGGTACTAAATCTAAAAGGGTCTATTTAAATATTTTACCCGAACCAAAACGTAATAATTTGAAAGGTTCAAAAATACATTACCGACGGACTTTTATTTTACATGAAAGGGTTTTCTTCATATTTTATACGTTGCTATGATAGGTCGGGAACTGAAGATATTTATAACCCTTTACTGTTTTAAGAATCATATAAGTGCATGATTGTGTTAACAATTACATAACATCACAATAATTCTAGAAATGTTGTTCACTAATACGTTGTCTTCTCGCGCAATCGGCTGGACCCATTGGGTATATAGGAAGCTGACTTGTGTTAATCCAGGGTCTTTGTGTCTTTTTGTCTTAAAAAGTACAATGCATTTACAGATGGCAAAAGGTGGTATCGTAAAATGAATAAATTTTCCAGGTGATGCTAGCGGAACGTCGCGGGACAGATGAGCTGTATGCCATCAAGATTCTGAAGAAGGACATCATCATACAAGACGATGACGTGGACTGCACCATGGTGGAGAAAAGAGTACTGGCCCTCAGCAGCAAGCCGCCCTTCCTCGTGCAGCTGCATTCCTGCTTCCAGACTATGGTATGTTTGAATGTTTGGTATCTGTATAATGAGCTAGCGTTAAGCTGTCTATGTAAATGATATACGTAATATTACGGGTGTTAGAAGCTGAAAGTCTGAAGAATGCAGACTGTTCAACGGATTGTCTTAGAAGAAAGATGATCCATGCTAAGGATGGACATGAAAAAAGGCAGTCTTGCGCCTGATCTTTCGCCAGTCATCCCGTCCTGTTCTATATTTGACCCCAAAAACTGGGGGAGCTGTTATTATTGTATACTTTTGTTGTTGTTCACCAGATATTTTTTGTATTCAGGATCGTCTGTACTTCGTGATGGAGTATGTGAATGGCGGAGACCTGATGTTCCAGATCCAGCAGTGCGGAAAGTTCAAGGAACCAGTGGCTGTGTGAGTGTTGTTATTGTTTATTTATTATTTATTTATTCCTTATGTACAACATTCTAAAACTAACTTAAAATTAGGACAGTATTAGAAGTACAAAGGTATGCTTATCTCTACAAGAGATCTCTGCCAGCAGACCTAGGACAGGACATTGTGAGATGCAGAAACGGACACAAGAGAATGAAAAGAACCTAGAAATGAATAACAATATACATTGACTAGTCTATGGAGACCAATATATTCTTCTCTATTATTATTATTAGTAATCCACATAATTTATTTGCCACCACATTCTGTCGAACTAATGCTGGTAGACGGTCACCTTTTCATAGCTGATACTTATAACAAATATTTTGTGTCTGTCGATATTATGTGTACGAGGCAAGCAAAGTTTAGAAAATAAATATAAGATTTACTACCAAATTATAAATAGATATAATTGCAATTATATACCTATCCCACACTAAATAACTAAATTCTCATTGAAATAGCTTAATGTTGAATGTAAAACTTGTGTTGCTGTATACCCTTGCAACTGATGATTTGTTTAATAATCTGGAGTTAACGGTGCTGGCTACACGATTAAGTGGATTGTTCTTATTGCAATACTATTGTTGTAAAAAAATATTGTGTTAGCTGTTTGTTGACTCAAATAAATAAATAAATATTATTCTTCTGATACATTTCGTTACGGGTCCCAAGACATGCCTAGCATGTCCCTCGGGGCTCCCGATATAATATCTTAAGGATTTTGAAGTTGGTTGCCACTGTCGATTTGGGCTACATAGGAGTTGCAGTGATGGTTTATTCGACCGTTTAAAATAAAGTGGCTAGAACGCCGGTGCTCAAGTCTCAGGAAGAATCTCGCCTCATCAAACGCCTTTAAGAAATTTATTATCTTAAAAAAAAAAATTAAGTTATTTACTGCATTTTAGTCATTTGTTGTTGCCATTTACTTACATATCTTAACAGTTTAATTTCACAAACAATATCTTACACAATTTTTTTGAACTCATAGAATAAATATACCTACTAGGATAATATATATATATATAGGTACACTAGCGTCAATTATTAATCTTATTAACTTAAAAATTAGATGTCATTTAATACTCATAATACGCTGCTAATGATATTGAAATGAAACAAATTCAATTCATACGAAGTGTACAGGACAACTACTAATTAGTAAATAATGCTATAAATTAGTAGGTACATGACAACAATGAAAAATAATTACACATAGGTACGTAACTCAGCCTGCCTTTACAATTCCCATGGTGCATATTTAATGGGTAGGGCTGAAAATTGCTATAAATTATAGTTGATGTCATGAGTTTCCTGTAACGTAAGTGGTGACTCATGGCAAGTGAATACTTTATTTAACCCTTTATTTTTTTCATCAAAAATAAAATAATTATAGTACGTCCGAGATAAATTTAACCTAAACGTAAACACAGCCTTCTATGACACAATCATAGACTAGTCAATAATGCCAATTGGCCATGGGGATGTACTATAGTGAGTCTGTATGAGAATTTATTTTACACGCTTCTATTATTTTTACCTGTCCCCGTAGGTGAGATGAAATTTTGGATAGCTCTAGTCTAATTGAGTTAAGATTGCATGAACTTGTACGTTACTAGAGAATCCAATATTACGATGACATGGTGCTGATCTGATGATGACCTGGAAGCAGCACAGGAACTCCACAATAATACAACTCAACCCCATCCTTAGGGCTCATTTTAATTGTACTTTTGATGTTGTGGGTTTGATTTTATCTCTATATAATATTCTAGATCAGCTTACTACAAAACCCGATACAATCGAAAATAGAATCAGTTCAATCTCAACGGATTTTGGTATTGTATTTGGTGGATTGCTATGAAACTAACCAGGATAAAGAAAGTCAGATAGTAACTTTTTGTACTATCTATTATGAATCAAAACAAACAAACGTCAATTTATAGGGTGGTACGTAGCATCGAATCTGAATCAAAATCGAATCAGCGCGCTTACTCCCGACACAATTGAGAACCGAATCCGTTCGATATCAGTGGTTTTTCGAACTTTATTTGGTGAATTTCTTTGAAACTAATCAGGATAAAGAAAATTGTTAGATCGTAACTTTTTGTGCTCCCGACCATATCAATCGACTGAGAAGCAAAATAAACAAATGTTAATTTATTAGGAAGTAGGCATGATCGTATCTGAATCAAAATCAAATCAGTTTGGAGAGTAAGGCCCCAGTTTGAAGAGTGAGGCCCCCGATTTATAGGTTGTCAATATTTTATGTCTTTTTTCCTGTTACAGCTTCTACGCTTCAGAGATAGCCATCGGGCTTTTCTTCCTCCACTCCCGCGGCATCATATACCGTGACCTGAAGCTGGACAACGTCCTCCTGGACCAGGACGGCCACATCAAGATCGCCGACTTCGGCATGTGCAAAGAGGGCATCAACGGTGACAAGACTACGAAGACCTTCTGCGGCACGCCCGACTATATCGCGCCGGAGATCATCCTGTACCAGCCGTACGGCAAGTCGGTGGACTGGTGGGCTTATGGGGTGCTTCTGTACGAGATGCTGGTGGGGCAGCCGCCGTTCGATGGGGAGGATGAAGAGGAACTGTTCGCCGCTATCACCGACAACAGCGTGTCGTACCCGAAGACGCTGAGCAAGGTTGGTAATGTTTGGTCCGTGTTTTAGGTAGTAGTAGTAGGTAGTAGCGGTACTACTAGCGCCACAATCCTGCATCGCGCTATCGAAGTTTTCTAAGTCCAACGCTCAATATACAGGGTGTAAAAAGAGCAGTCACTATAACTTCGTGGGGTAATAACCAGGCAAGAGATTTCTCCATTGGTACTAGTCATTTGCTTTTAATCCACTGTTTTAAAAATTTTAAAATTTTCAATAGGCAATGTGCAACGTGCATAACACAGCGATCAGCTGATTGCGGTGAGAGAGGTCAATAGCACGCGTAAGACGTTCATTACGTACTAGGGCAAAAATTATAAAATTTAAGAATTTAATGCAGAATGTTGTTCCACACAGTTCAGCCTTGCGACTTAAATAATAAATTGCAAAAAAAAAATTTTTTTTTAAAAAATAAATAATGTTTAAATAATAAAAAATTCAAAAATAAAATTCATTTTTAGAATCAGTCAAGGTCCTATAAGCCTATCCCAAAGTTAGAGTGACTGCTCTTTTTACACCCTGTATATACCACAACTGAAAACTAGTACAGTGGGCTTCGGCCTGACCGAGCATACCATCTCGCTCGGTCGGAGATCTCCATTTGGGGCTTCCACTCGTATTCCCACAAGGTAGGTGGAACAACAATAATATTGTTTTCAAGTTTGGGTAGGACAATGCAGGCTGATCACCTGATTGTCTGACAAGAAAGATGATCCATGCGTCGGATGGGCATGTAAAAAGTCGGTCCTACGCCTGTTCTCTCCCCAGTCGTGTCGGTTTACCGTCCCACTTGGTTATGAGAGTAATAGGCAGAGAGAGTGTCTTTGTGTATTGCGCACACACTTGGGCACTATAAAATAACTCCTGCGTAGCTGGTTTCAATAAATATATATATATATATATACTTTCGCTTCTAACATGGTTTTAAGAATGTTTGTGCAATACTAACCTAATTATGGATCTATGGTCTGGAATAAATGATTATTATTATTATTATAACTAACGGAAACGGTAAAAAAACCATTCCAGGAAGCGAAGGATGCGTGCAAATCGTTCCTGCAGAAGAACCCCCTCAAGCGCCTCGGCTGCGGGGCGCGCGGCGAGGAGGACGTGCGCACGCACGTGTTCTTCCGGCGCATCGACTGGGCGCGCGTCGAGCAGCGCGACGTGCAGCCGCCCTTCAAGCCTAAGATCGTGAGTGCACTTGTTAGCCCCCGATGCGTGCAAATCGTTCCTGCAGAAGAACCCCCTCAAGCGCCTCGGCTGCGGGGCGCGCGGCGAGGAGGACGTGCGCACGCACGTGTTCTTCCGGCGCATCGACTGGGCGCGCGTCGAGCAGCGCGACGTGCAGCCGCCCTTCAAGCCTAAGATCGTGAGTGCACTTGTTAGCCCCCGATGCGTGCAAATCGTTCCTGCAGAAGAACCCCCTCAAGCGCCTGGGCTGCGGGGCGCGCGGCGTGGAGTACGTGCGCACGCACGTGTTCTTCCGGCGCATCGACTGGGCGCGCGTCGAGCAGCGCGACGTGCAGCCGCCCTTCAAGCCTAAGATCGTGAGTGCACTTGTTAGCCCCCGATGCGTGCAAATCGTTCCTGCAGAAGAACCCCCTCAAGCGCCTCGGCTGCGGGGCGCGCGGCGAGGAGGACGTGCGCACGCACGTGTTCTTCCGGCGCATCGACTGGGCGCGCGTCGAGCAGCGCGACGTGCAGCCGCCCTTCAAGCCTAAGATCGTGAGTGCACTTGTTAGCCCCCGATGCGTGCAAATCGTTCCTGCAGAAGAACCCCCTCAAGCGCCTCGGCTGCGGGGCGCGCGGCGAGGAGGACGTGCGCACGCACGTGTTCTTCCGGCGCATCGACTGGGCGCGCGTCGAGCAGCGCGACGTGCAGCCGCCCTTCAAGCCTAAGATCGTGAGTGCACTTGTTAGCCCCCGATGCGTGCAAATCGTTCCTGCAGAAGAACCCCCTCAAGCGCCTGGGCTGCGGGGCGCGCGGCGAGGAGTACGTGCGCACGCACGTGTTCTTCCGGCGCATCGACTGGGCGCGCGTCGAGCAGCGCGACGTGCAGCCGCCCTTCAAGCCTAAGATCGTGAGTGCACTTGTTAGCCCCCGATGCGTGCAAATCGTTCCTGCAGAAGAACCCCCTCAAGCGCCTCGGCTGCGGGGCGCGCGGCGAGGAGGACGTGCGCACGCACGTGTTCTTCCGGCGCATCGACTGGGCGCGCGTCGAGCAGCGCGACGTGCAGCCGCCCTTCAAGCCTAAGATCGTGAGTGCACTTGTTAGCCCCCGATGCGTGCAAATCGTTCCTGCAGAAGAACCCCCTCAAGCGCCTCGGCTGCGGGGCGCGCGGCGAGGAGGACGTGCGCACGCACGTGTTCTTCCGGCGCATCGACTGGGCGCGCGTCGAGCAGCGCGACGTGCAGCCGCCCTTCAAGCCTAAGATCGTGAGTGCACTTGTTAGCCCCCGATGCGTGCAAATCGTTCCTGCAGAAGAACCCCCTCAAGCGCCTCGAATCGTGGCCGAATTATGTGCTATTATATACCTTGATAGCTAAAATCTGAATTGTTCGCCTTACAGAAACATCGCAAGGACGTGTCCAACTTCGACAAGCAGTTCACCCAGGAGAAGACGGAGCTGACGCCCACCGACAAGCTGTTCATGATGAACCTCGACCAGACCGAGTTCATGGGCTTCTCCTTCCTGAACCCCGAATACGTGCAGCACGTGTGAGCGCGCAGGTGAGCATACACAATACAGACTGCTATAGACAATACAGACTGCAATAGACAATACAGACTGCTATAGACAATACAGACTGCTATAGACAATACAGACTGATAAAGACAATACTGACTGCTATAGTCAATTCAGACTGATAAAGACAATATATAGTGCTATAGACAATACAGACTGCTATAGACAATACAGACTGATAAAGACAATGCTGACTGCTATAGTCAATACAGACTGATAAAGACAATATATAGTGCTATAGACAATACAGACTGCTATAGACAATACAGACTGATAAAGACAATACAGACGGATAAAGACAATATATAGTGCTATAGACAATACAGACTGCTATAGACAATACAGAGTGCTATAGACAATACAGACTGATAAAGACAATACAGACTGATATAGACAATACAGACTGCTATAGACAATACAGACTGCTATAGTCAATACAGACTGATAAAGACAATATATAGTGCTATAGACAATACAGACTGCTATAGACAATACAGACTGATAAAGACAATACAGGGCCCTGATTACCTAACTCCGGTCGCTTTCCCGTCTCTCGAGATCAACTGTCATTGTGACGTTAAATCTTTTTAAAAGACGATTTAAAAAATGAATATGTCATAATTTTGACGTTTTAACTTTTTGACGTTTTAACTATGAGATCTTAAAACAGAAAAAGCTCTGCCTGTCATTCCCTTCACACTATATTTGGCTCAGTATATGAATCACTCTGTTGACTACACCTCTACCTTATTTTTTGACAACTTTCAGTTGCTCTAACACATATTGTATAAGTTTCAACAAGTGTTTTATGAATTAGTATATATTTGAAGGAGTATTTATATTATTTTAGCCATTAAAATTAAAGCAATGAATATTAACACTTAGTTACTTTTATGTGTAATATTTAGTAATAAATATATTCTTATAAATTTCAGGTATTAGCCAATGAAGTTGCTTCCACGCTGCAAGCGTTTGACTCCATCTATCACTGTCTCTGTCACTCGTACGTGCGCGTACAGCTGTCTCATTCATTCTGGAACTTGTTTCTTTCTGGAAGGATCTTGGAGAGTTCGGAGGATTTTGGAGTTGCTCATTTCATTGTCGTGTATCGACTGAGTATTATTTTAGTATTTAATTTGTCCATCCAATGCGACATGACATGGTTGTGTTTGATTTTCGCAATAAAATTTCATCTCAACGAATTACATCAAAGCAATAATTGTATTCATGTTGTGATGTTGCTCTCTATGTCGTATCAGTGGTCTATAATTAAGGTTCTTTGTTTTATACATCATTTTATTATAAATTTAATAACATTGTCAATCAAGTAACAACTTTACAACTAACATAGACAATATAAATCGTTAGGCCACTTAAGACTTTTTACAAACGTTCTTGTTTTTTATCTTTACTCGAACTATTAAAACTTTTGATGTGAATGTTCTCATTTCTCGGTGTATTGTGAACTAGGGGCCACTTATATGTAATCTTTATGTTCACACAACTAATTGATAATATCACTCGTGTCTCAAACGGGTTACCAGTCGAAACATTTTTTTCTTGGGGAATATTTTGAGGCTGCACTTGAATTTATGTGAATTGGCAACACTGCTTATAATTAGTTGTGTGGACGTTTCGTTCTTTTGCATTCACATATCAATGTAACTGTAATTAGAGTAATGTTCGTCGTGTCGTGTGGATGGCGCTAAATCTCAATAATTTGAATGTTCGTCATTTATGTTTATATTTAACTCGTTTTTAATTGTTTAATCTCAGTATTAATCATTGTAAATTTTAGAATCTCTCGTTTTAATTTTAGATGTTTATGTGATCGTGTTGTTCAGTTTTTTGGGTTGAATGAATAGAGTCGGCGCGTCTTCTGTAATACCCGTAGGTAACGTTTATTGATAACTGTATAAGTTGGTAGATTGGTAAACTATATGTAAAACTATGTTATTGGCAAATATGACACTTTTTCTCTACAGCTAAGTACCGTTTGCCAAAAATATTTGAACTACAGTTAATTGCTATTTTTAAGTCGATCTCTATTCGTTGGACTCGTATGTTCGTTTGCCTGTTGTGTGTGTTCACTGCGGTATTTTAGACGATGATTCGCTTAGTATGCCTCTAGATGTACATGTTATTGTTATTTTGTCTATATTTTATAAGTGTTACTAGATATAATTTATTTAAGTCGTCTAATCTCACCGCGTATTCGGCTGTATGTAATAAAATAGCCTTACTAAATTTACTGTACTAAAATAATGATATAAATAAAATCGTGTTTGCTAGTATAAATTGTGAATTATAAAAAGAGGAAAGCACCTAATTCTAAATTGTAATAAATGACATAGACGTTTATTTTCCCGTAGGTGTAATTTGCGAGCTCCATTTAGTGCCCTCGGTTAGGGTATGCCCGAATAGGGTACTTTATGCTTTATATCGTAAATCAGTAGAGTCATACTGGTTCATTAACTATACACCTTATTGTGTGTCTGACTTGAACACAAAATAGGAGCAAAGTGGTTCTATAAGAATTGAAGATATGAATGGATGATGGTGATAAGTAGCAAAATTATGATTTTGGAAAAATTTAGATCAAACTGTCATTTAAACATTTTAGGATACGTCGTAACGTATTAAGAACATTAATCTAAAGATCCGTCTCTAGAATCAATGTCCTTAATACGTTACTACATATCCTAAAATGTTTAAGTGACAGTTTGAACTAAATTTTTTTGGGACATATCACCTTCATCGATTCATGTCTTCATTATTATCAGTCAGTAGTTCTGGAATTTTATTTAAAATCAGATTAAATAAATAAATAATTTATTAATATATTATGATAACAAATTTACTTGTTACTGACAAAAAGCAGCACTCTTCTTGCATATTAACAGATACTTAGGACTCACAAAGATCCTACATATCAATTAAATAACTGGAGATATGAGGGTAAATTTATTTTTGGTGTTGATGATGAACCAGTGAGACACGTAGAGAGAGGGGGTAAAATGATAAACTACCTTTAGCAATAAAAAAATGCTATTATAGCTATGACTTGGCTTCTTTTTCAATATGCTATTCTAATATAACACAAGAACTAAACTATTATTAAAATTGTATGGACCCAAAATGGTCCTTGAAGTAACAAAAAAAAATTTGGGTAAACTATTTTCAAAAAGTAATATAAAAAAACTAAAAGTAAAGATACGGCTTATAAAAGATAGCAAATTAACCCCCTCTTGTAGCTTATTTATAAATCAACTCATTAATCTAATGTCTACTCTTTCACTATCTAAGTTCCTAACTATCTAATACTCGATTTGAATAATCATTAGTGTAGGCCACGGTGCAGAAATAGCTTCTCAGACCAAATTTGAGCTTAAACTTATTTAATGTAGTGTAGTGACTTAACGCAACTGTTATGAAAGCGATACACGGTCCGGTACACGCAATATTATAACAGACACATTGTGGATGGGACAATAAGCTAAAACATCATTTGGACGATTGACATTGACAATCTTAAGCATCAACGTCATTGTGACATAACATTGTTTTAAACCAACACAACAGATATCAAACTGTAAAATTAGTTACTAACCCCTCAATGTTTGTTCTATGTTTTTTCAACTGATCTTTCTATTTATTATACCGTACCCTTGTTTTGTCATAAAACCTCCAGCAGTGTTTTCGTCGATCACTCTGACATTGGCGAGTCACCACGGAGTCATATATAAAAAAGAAGAAGAATATACAACAGTATAATTATCATATTTTGTATTACATTAACAGAATTTACGAAAGATTTTAATTGCTAGATCTGTGTTGCAGGACTGTGTATACCTTTCATTGTGCGTTAAACAGTGTTGCTAGTTCTTCAAAAATAACAACTGTATTTAATACTTTTACTATAAGTTACCTTCAAGTGAAGATGTATTCACCTTCTAATGTTGGTAAGTGTCACTGTATCTAAACACCAATTCTATAGTTGTATCTAAAGTTAGATAGTGCAACTGGCCACTTAGTGTTGCTAGCTTAAAGCCTTTTATTTCACCTCTGCTAGCTGTAGGCTGATTTCAGAGGGAGGGCTCTGCGGGATTTGCAAAACAGATTTCACTGACTGTACTGAAATAGAAAAAATAAAGATGCGCGCTGTAAAACATTTACTGGCTCAGGCGTATAAGGTAAGGAAAGATTTCCCGATCCTACAACAATCAAATATTTACGACTTTTTGTATTAGGGCGAGGCACTATCCGGAACTTCTTGAAAAAAGAACCGCCAAATATACAAAGAACTCTGAGCTAACAAGGTTAGATTTTTTTTTTCGAATGAGGTGTTCCAAGCATAGCACAGATTTAAAAGCGATACTTGAGTTTTGTCGCTTAGAGTTGCCAGTCGTAAAAAAGTATTAAAGTGGAAATTGCAAATTCTGTGCCTCTGAAATCGCGCTTAGATTTATTAATTAAAAAATAAAATCGCCATTTATCTAAGATCTCTCTTGTATATATTAATAATATAATCATTAGACATTCATAGAAAGTGTAACTCCATTTGAATAACAATATGAAGGTTTGGTTAAAGAGTGCCAACATCCCAACCCAACGGTCCGTAACAAACATTCATTGTTTTTTGTTATACTGAACAATATATTCATAGCTTAACCCTTCTGTCTAATCATTGAATAATTTGTATTATTAATATGTCTATAGAATGTTGCCATAATCCATAAAAACATGATTTTAAAATCAACATTACCATTTTGAAGTTGATTTAAGCATAAGCGTTTTGTGAATAAAGTTGGTTTATTGTTAGAATAATTTACAGTGTGTTGGAAATGAAAATCATTATTTAATAATTATAATTGTGTATTCAATATTATGTAATGCAATAAATGTAACATTAACGATTTATGTTATATTATGTTTACAAAAAAAAAACAATTTATTATACGAATTACAAACTTGACTTCCGTGACTTGAAAAAATGAAATTGTATACCAAGTTACAGTGGGGCTGTGTTAATGTCTCTCAATCTTCGTTTTTCTGTGGAAGATACACATTAAAAAATTACGTTTTCCGAAAGACATTAGCAACGTCGTTTTACTGTAGAGACTACTGTAACGTCAAAGACTTACGAAATAAAAATAAATGTTTTTAACAATTGACACTGCACGTTTACAGCCAGTATTTTATGACAATTTGATAGCACGATAAATTTTTGTGTCAGTTCACCCGGGACACGACGTGACGCTGCTTTTTCAGATAGCGTTTTAAAAATTAATTCAATACAATATACATTGGATATATATGACGAGCAGCATAAAATTCAAGTAGCGAATAAAGTTCAACATTGAATTTCTCGGTCTCGGTTGGAGCTGACCCTTAGTATCTTTTTGAAGTATAGACTATAGGCCTAAAGTCACCTTCTAGAGTAAGCCCGTAGCATAACTTTTAGTATACTCTTTGAATGATATTTATAAAGTTTTTACATACTACGGTGTCGCAATCGGCCGACGCCTGTGCCAAAATGTAAATATTTTTCCTTAATATGGATTGTATTTCGTCTGTTTTCCATTTTTTAACCCGCATATTATTAGTGGTTTGACAATTTTTGGAAAATAATTTACCATTCGAACCAACTTCCCGATTCAGTGATCGTTCTGTTTTGACTCGACCGCTAATAATATGTATTTTAATTCACTTTGATACATTTATTGTTGCACATTATTTTCCTAAGTGTTATTAATATAATATACATTATCGAAGACGACGGAAAACCAACATATCTTCCTCTATACCTTTTTAATTTATTACATAAAATCTGTACGCAGTGTAGTAAAGTAGTATTTGCTTGTCTGTAATAAAAACGGGAGTCTTTGTGGACTGTCGATAGAAGTGAAAACTAAGCAACTTACTAACTTATGACGCAAGTTTGAAGCTTTTTGTTCATACAAAAAGTACACAGTAGGTAGGTATACATAATATAGCTTATGGAGAGCGTTCGGTGACGATGACGCAGGTTACATGATTTTTAATCAGCCTTAAATTTAACTCAAAAACAATGTGTGCGCAATTCGCTTAGAGAAAAAAGTGTTCACTTCAAAATTTGTATTTTATCACATTTTACATAAGGCTACTTAAATCACAGGCTGCCACAGTCACTGCTTTACAAAAGGACCGCATGTAACTAAGACATTTGAGGAACGTAAATAGTTAAACTGAGTTAACGAGACTTCCAAACTTTAAATTAATTACAAAATGACTTCGAGTCGACTTGTTCGTAACTAATTATGAATTCTCCAAAGCACTAGAGTTAAAGCAGTTTTCGTTTAGTATTTTTAAATCTCAATTAAAATTTAAGACATGAATTGAAGAAGGTGATAGGTATGTCGCAAAAAAAATACTTAGAAAATTGAGTTTAAACTGTCACTTAAAAATTTTAGGATATGCAGTAACGTATTATGTACTTTGATTCTAGAGACGGATCTTTAGATTAATGTTCTTAATATTTTACGAGTACGTATCTATCCTAAAATGTTTAAGGGACGGGATGAACTAAATTTTCTCGAATCTAATTTTTGCTACATTCATCTTCATCCATTCGTATCTTTAATAGTAACTCTGTCTATCTTGTATCTATCTGTGATAATTAATAAACAGTTATGCTTTGCCCCAAAATAACTTCAGGCATGGTGCCAAAAAGATTTGGTTACTTAACTACAACTTTTATTTGTAGGTACGTGTTTTTCTTAAAGATTTCGACAAAGTTTTTGACGGCAAACTCTTCTTCCCGTTTCTAAAGTGTATTATGTTGGTTATTCCGTCGCCTGGCCCACTTATTGTTAACTTTTTGGAATTTAACCAATTTTTAATGTAAGATTTAGTACAGAATTTCCGT
Source organism: Celastrina argiolus (assembly GCA_905187575.2). Lineage (NCBI taxonomy): Eukaryota > Metazoa > Arthropoda > Insecta > Lepidoptera > Lycaenidae > Celastrina > Celastrina argiolus. The sequence goes on along the minus strand of LR994590.1, from coordinate 15,047,913 downwards.
AGTATTCCGTACTTTATCTAGCGAGACTTCTATTTATGATATTGTAGCGAACAGTATTTCGAATTGTAGCATCAAATTTGTCATTTTCGAATGTAACATTTGTCATTTTCGTGGATTCGGCGGGAACTCGATCGAGTCGAGTTCGAGTGTGCATTTCTCGAATGTATTTGTGAATTGTACTCAATAAAAATTTCTAATTCCGTTAGATTTATTGTGCCTAGTTATTTATTATCCCTTATAGTACACCTACTGGCTTTTATATATACTTATGGCGAGTTTACAACTTCCTGTTTTTAATATCAAGTATAAAAAATGATACAGTAAAAAGCTACAGCAACTAAAGTTTAATATCTTTCTCTCCCCGAAGCACCTGACTCAACATTTGGTTACACAGCGCCGCGTAAGGATTCAGCTCTACCATCTGAAAGGAAGAAAATATGTTATTCCAATTCGCATTGAAAGACATCGGCGACGTCTCACCCTTTTATCTCTTTTAAAATAAATCGTTCATCAACCAACCACAACTCCAGACACGAGAAACACAACGACCGTTATCCATACAGAAACAGGGGTCTACGCGACCACTGTTTCTGTCCTGGATAATGCCACTAGAGTATTTTTTTTTTCCTGAACACCTATGTATGCTATTAACTCCCTATTTTTTCCAACTATAGACTACTATCATAGCCTACCATCCCATCTATATCTATACTTATAATAAAACTGTAGAGAGGTCAATTCTGTACATTGAATATTTTTTCAAAATACATATTGGAGGATGATTGGCGATCGATACTGATGCCAAAAATGCAATTAGTAAAATTTTTGTCTGTCTGTCTGTCTGTCTGTCTGTCTGTCTGTCTGTCTGTATGTGCGCGATAGGAACAAAAACTACTGAAGGGATTTTAACCAAACTTGGTACGATTGTAGCCCATATTCCTGGGCAGGTTATAGGCTATATAACATAACGCTACGATACATAGGAGCCGAGCAGTGACGATAAATTGGAAGCAAGTCGGAGGAATTTCGCGCGCGCGGTCTGCGGACGAACGGTTCATGCGGGGGGCGCGGGGGGATCGCTTACACAGTGACGCGAAGCAATAGAATGTGGCACTAAAGTAGATTAGAACTTGAAATAAGTACCTAACAGATTTTTTTTTCTGAGAAGAGTGTTTCCACAGTGTCATAATAATATAAAAATTGTATTTTTGAACTTGCTTCACAAATTGAAATAAATTATCATTTATTGTATAAATCAACTTAATTAACTGTATTATTAAAAGAAAGCCTTTCGCGATAATCTAAAAAAACGGGCAGTTAAGCGGTTTTTGGTAAACTATTTATACCATCACGGTATTAATCCTCATCATTTTTAATACGTTAGTTGGCTTAAGAATTTCATGAAGACTATATTTGCCCTTTATACCTAGCAAGTATAATTAATAGTTTAGGAGATAATATAGCAAAATTAAAATCGTTTCGCCGTGATTCGACCGCCGCGGCGCCGCGCGATACAGGCTGATGCGTGACGTCTTACATCCGAGTCGGGGTGTAGTGTAGGTATCAGATGCTGGTAGGTAGGAATTTTGGCGAAGGTCAACCAAAGGAACTCCACCCCACTGCTGGGTAAAAAATACTATTAAAATGTGCTAACAGGCAGTACCGGTAGTATGAATTTATATAGATGTCGCTTTGATTTGAAGATATATGACAATAAAAAAAATACTGGACGTTTGTATGAAGCGCGGCGGGAACCGCGCTGCTTCAAGCATTCAAATTTATTCTTTTTTTATTTTATATTTTGTTTAAAACAAAATTTCATTTATTTATATTATTATTATTTTTAATCTTAGGGTAGGTTATAAAAAACGCTACTAAAGCCGATCGGCGCGGCGCGCCGAGCTGGGGCCTAACTCTCCAAACTGATTCGATTTTAATTCAGAGTCGATCGTGCCGCATACTCCCGAAGAAATTGACGTTTGTTTATTTTTATTCTCTGTCGATTGATATGGTCTGGTGTACAAAAAGTTACGTTCTAACGGTTTTCTTTAACCTAATTAATTTCAAAGTAATCTACCAAATAAAACACCAAAAACCGTTAAGATCGAACTGATTCGATTCTCAGTTGTGTCGAGAGTAAGCCTGCTGGATCCTCGGCGGGGCGTGCCGCTGCGCCCATGTCTAACCGAGAGTTCCGTTTTAAAGACCTTAGTAATTACAATATAAGTTTAAATTTAATAATACTTCAAAACATTAATGACAAAAACGGTAATAAGTTGAAAAAATTGAAAATATTTTTATGGTTTCGTAATTTATCCTATGTCGTTTAAATTTGATATGAAGCAACATTTTAATAGTGCATTAAGATGTTGCTTCATATCAAATTTCTATTCCCGGGAAGTACCCTTTAGGTTTTGGTTCCCTTTGGCGTGTCGAAAATTGCGAAAATTAGCGATATAAACGGCTGAATCTTTGGGTAGATGTGGCCAAGATGCCTGTTTCTTTTCACAGCCAGAAGGGACAGTAGAGCTGAGTTTTTAATATGATTTTTAGCTTGATACCTGTTAAAGTTTTGACACCCAGACAGACAGACGGACATCGAAGTTAAATACTTTACTAAATTAACCTGAAAAATTGTCTGGGTCTATACGGTGCATTCGAATAATATTATCCTAACTTCGAATACCTTTGCTGACTTCTACATATTGTTCGAAGGCCTACTTCTTTTGCCGAGCTCCGAAAGGATAGTAATATATTATTATTATACCCTGCATACCAAGAGGCTTGCCGGGTACGTGTCTTGCTGGATCGGGATCAACACTGGGATGCACTGGGAAGTACCTATTAGCGAAAGTTCTCAGCGGTTGCGCCAATAAACTAAAAATATATTTAAAAATACTAAAGTGCCCTAAATCACTTTTCCACGCGTACGAAGTCGCGGGCACAGCTAGTACAAGATATAATTAATACAAAAAATAAAAACAGATGTGACTACCATTAACGTTTGTAAATTATAAAATTTAAATATGCCGAATATAGTACAAGCATTGAGATTTAAATAAGGACAAGCATATTATATAACCACAACTTTATATCGAGCTACTACCTATATTATTATATAAGTGCGAAAATAATATAGGATGTCTACGATTATGCTTACCTACTCGTGCAAGCTATGTGGTGGCACTCAAACATATTAAAGGGAGATGTTCGAGACTCCGACTTACTTTTTAGGTGTTGTAGGTATATAGCGCCGACCATGGAAGTAATCCATAGCGCGATTGAGGATTGTGGCGCTAATTGGTCCGCCGATACGTATACCATCAACTAGACCAAGAACATTTATAAGATTTTATCTATGTAATTGATTGCTAATAAAGTTTTGAAGTTTGAAAAAAGTATTGAAGAAGACAAGCATTGGCAGCACCGATAAAGTAACGTTATCAAATTGTAATAGCGTCGTCGTGCTTTTCATACAATTATCATTCGACACCGTTACTTTAAGCATGCTTTAAGGAACTTTCAAATGTTCCTGTTTAGTCGACAGGCGATCCGTTTTCTACCATAAAATATATTCCAATCATCCCTCACCTGTTTCTTGGCGAATCCACTCCCAAGTTTAGCAGCCTCCGTAAACGCTGCGCGGGCGCCATCGTCACTACCCCTGGCTCGTAGGAGCATGCCGCGCTGGCAAAGCGCGAGAGCTCTGGATTTCGTCTGTTTCCCCCTTGTTAGGTCCAACACGCGATCTAGATCTTTCATGGCATCTGAAATTATAGTTATACCTACATATAGTTAAATAAGTGAGGTAACTTTAGTATTAACATTAAGATAACATACATACAATACTTTTTTTTTATTAGATATATTTCAGTAATTCCAAATTAAGTAAACATTAAAATATCTACACAGTAGGTACATAATTATATCATTTTATATTTATTATAACAACTATTGAAGACTTGTTTAGTTTTATTTTGATTTACTTTCGTGTAACGCAAAAGGGACATAGCTACGTATTTATGTCGATTGTCCATTATAAAGCAAAAGTGAGTTAACTCACCAAGTGCGACATCTATTGACACAATTTTGTACTAGAAAGTATATTAACCTACAGATCTATATATACTGTATTATCTATGCTACAGATTAAACAACAAGGTTTCAGTTCCGTTTTTTTATCATACCATCATCTCTTTTCATGAGTCTCAATAGCTGCGCCCGGTCGTTGTACCCCGCCGCGCGCTGCGGAGAAGCCTCTACCCCCCTGGTCAGAGCCTGCAGTGCGCTCTCCAAGTCTCCCCCCTCGGCGAGGCGGACCCCCTCGCGGCAGAGCGTAGCCGCTTCCTTGTCTGCTTCGGTGCTGTCTACAGACATACACTGATATTTAAATTACTAGCAATTTCAAAAGTACTTAGAAGGGGTTATTAGAACTCCGAAATTTCCGCCTAAACCAAAGAAAAAGTGGCATTGCTGTGTTATGGGCTCGACCGTTTGCTGTACGTGAATACGGTCTACAGCCTGAAATATTAATGAGGGATAATACTTTAGGGTGTGTATGGGTCCCGTATATAGAGTTAACTGTTAAAGTACTCGTACTACTTAGCGCTGAAAGAGTTAGGTACTCTTTTTTAGAAATTATTGTACGGCCAAATTTATGA